>CAMOHE010046990.1:11590-44959 GCA_946598075.1 Artocarpus hirsutus
GAGGCGCTCGATCAGCGCTTCAAGGCTTAAGCCTTGAATGGCTTGAACGAGGCTTACGCCTTTTTTCATTGAGGCGTACGCCTTGAGGCAAAAACGCCTCAAGGCTTATGAGGCATAAGCCTCAGATTGAAGGCTATTTTGAATGCCAGTTTTCAAGCCAATGTTTTTTTTTTTCCTTTTAAAGAAAGTCAACCCAATATCAAAATTGGGCTTTAATCTGATAAAAATATGCAAATAGATTTTTGAACCCTAAGTCTACCATCTTCTTCAACACTTCTTCATCATTTGTCCCCTTCTTCATCATCAACCCTCTCTTCATCAGCAACCCTTGCAACTTGCAAGCCCACTCTCCTATGAGCAGCGACCAGAGCGACGACTCACTGGCAGCAGCTACCTCCAGATTCTGACCTCCTCGGACCTCACTCCTTAGTTTTTTTTTTCCTTTCTTTTCTACCGTAGGCTGGTTTTTTTTTTCCCCCACTTATAGCTACTGTAGTAATGAAATTTTAAAGAAGTAGGTGTTATACAAAATTTATAATGTTATATAAAATAAAAGTTATATAAAGAGAGCAGTGTGTGATTTTTTATTAATTTAGATCTATATTTATTTTACTTTCTCAAAAAAAAAGTTATCTTGTGTGCTATAAAAGCCGTACAAGTATAACTATATAAGAAAAGCAGTAGCATATGTATTATATTGTATGTGTTTTATGAACTTTTTTTTCGTGTCTTATGGTTTTATGATGAACCAAGTGTGTGTTTTATGACATGTTTATGAATTTTATTCAACTTTTTGAATTTTTTATTTTACATTCGAGGCTTACGCCTCAATCCGCCTTGAGGCTTACGCCTCGCCTCAATTAGACAAAATGCCTCGGTTTCCATTTTTGCCTTTTAAACCTTGATATAAATGTCCCTATAAAAATATCTTTTTACGTCGTTTATGCATCCCTACGTAGTTTTCCACCTCATACCCACTCTATTATATTACTTTGGGACTTTTATATATGCTTTTCTTATTATGTTTTCCTCAAATGTGCGCATGTACATATCCTTATGATCTTCAGCATTAGTGTTTACATGAGCTCCTATTCCTCAAATTGTTTTAGCATTTATGCCACGTCCTAGGTTGATTATATTTGGATTTCTTCTGAATACTTTTTGCTTTTAGCAGCTGACTTGGCCTTTGATGACGATGATGCGGTACGTGACTCATCTATTTTCTAATATTGGGGGATGGAAATTTGTAGTAGATTATGAACTTTTATACTTGTGACCTGAACTTGTAATATTCTCTGTCGTTTTACAGCATGTCTGTCAAGATGATGAAAGCAGCGACGATGAAGGAATGCTTTGTGAGTCTTTAAGTTCTTAATTTCTTGCCAAGTGACCTTAGTTAGTTTGCAACTTTTGCTTTCCATGCACTCTCAGAATGAATTCTTAGAACATTTCAAACGTAGTACTGTGCTAAATTTTTAGCATTTGAGCAGAAAATCATGCTATTTTTGGTGTTAAATTTGACATATGCTCTTAGTGGCAAATTTGGCATCGCAAATTTGGCATCAAAATAGCATATGCCAAATTTTGACATCTGACTGCTATAGGCTGATGTTTTCACTTTTTCATTTAACCATTCCAACATTGGCTTTTACAAATTATTTTAGAACTAAATTATTGCTATTACATGATCCAAACTTTATAATTTTAAAGCACAAATATATAATAATGTATCAAATGTGTAATTTTCTCAATTTCTAGTGCCAAATATAGCTTTTGCATTTGCATTGTAGATGTTCCTAAAATGTTATTTTTCTTTTTTCCACGTCTCTTAAAAATTCTCTTGTTTGTAATCTCAAAATTCCCCAACTATTCCCAACACCTAGCATGGAATCATAATGTGGTTGCAGATCTCCCTGACCTGGAAAAGGCACGAGGAAACTAGAAATAAGGAGCTCCGAAAAACTACGACAACTTGCAGACCGGGACGAGAGGGAGGGACTCCATTCAATAAATTGATTGGTACAACTACACACCAGGGAAACGTTGAGTTTGATAAAATGGACAATAGATAGGTAGTATCAAGACTGAGACTTTTATAGATCTAGAATCTAACCTTCCATTTTCACAGTAATGCGCGGTTCATAACCTCCATTTTCACAGTAACACACGGTCGGTTGGGTTACGAACCTCAGCAGTTTTTGTGCTGATGTATTTGAAGCTATTCATGGATGGTTTTGTTTCTTTGCTGAACATTTTACCGTTGTAGTTCCAAAGCTCTGAGTCTCATCTCATGATCATATAGATACATTTTTGGTACGGATTTAGTGGGTTAAAGTCGTCATTTAAATTTTATTCTTTTATATTGGTGTATAGGGTGTTTGACAAGCATGGTTAGAATCAACTTTTTAGTTATCAAATCGTATAAAAAGCTTACATATTACAATAAAAGCTAAAAGTTGCTATAGTGTAAAGTTATCACTAACTACAGCGTTTTAAACTAAAAAGTTGATTCTAACCTACACATTGGTAGCAAAAGAACTCATTTGGCACATTGGTAGCAAAACAACTCATTAGTACAAAATCATAAATCTGCTACCAAATTAAAACTAACTAGGCTAGTGTTTGTACAATTATAAAAATTCTACTTTTTTAAATAAGGAAACAGATAGTCTTACCTTCCTTCTTGTGTAAAATATGCTTTAATAGTAAAAATACCAGATGAAAATAAATTAGAAAACCACACTTTGAAGACTTATTGCTATCTAATATGAGAAATGTAAGCATTTCCTTCATCACTTTCTACTTTCTGCTCTTGCCATAAGTCCTTATATTTTCTAATAAAAATAAACCATAACTACAAACCACTCTAATACCTTTTATTACAACTTTGCAATTTTATACTTTCATTATTAAAAAGAGATTTGATCTTCAAAATTTATTACCAGGTTACTTTTAAACTAGGAAATTATTTTTTTAATAAGAAAATGGAAAAAGAAACATATATATATCTATATATATATATATATATATCATATACATGTTGTATACATATAACATTATATGTACAATGATTATTTTAATTAATTATTCAATTTGCAGGGTATCGTATAAGGTATGTTTGTATAAATATATATTGAACAATTGCTAAACAAGTCATACGTATTTGTTTGTATGTATTGGAGTAGATTTCAAAATATCAATCTTTTTCTACCGACTTTTTCGCTCTCCATCGTGATCCTTTCCTTGAGGGTGCCAGGGATTGCCCTACAGAAGACATTCCAATGCTCAAGTCATACAAACAACGATGGAGATATTTTGGGAAAAAGAGAAAGAAGAAATAGAGTTAGAGAATTGTAGAAGAGAGAGAGAAAGAGATATTTTTTCTTTGGTTTCATGTCCTATTTATACTGAACTTGCTTAATATAATGATTGTTGAGACAATCATCGTATTTGGACATGTCACATTTCTTCTTGGGCTTAGGGTTTTCTTGATTTTTCCTTTTGAGTAAGGGCCTAATTGGAATATTTGTTACTCCCTTTTCTTGTCTTCTTCTATAGGATTATACATATTCATGTGTCTCTGCTTGTTGAACAAGTAAGGGACACATGTCTTATTATTAGCAGTTTTATTAACACTCGGACACACGTATTTTTGAGAGTAGTTACCGTGATGTCATTTCACGATAATCGATTTAATTGAGTAGGTCAACATCTCAATATATTGAATGATTATGGAAATGAAGGCCGAGCTTCTTTTGAGTTGTTGGAGTTCTCTGGCTTTGATTATATAGGTCATCTAACTTTCTTGATCACATTTTACTTGCTTGACATTATGACCTACGGTCAACATTGGCTATTGCGGATGACATGTGTCAATATACTATTGGTTTTGTAGAAAATCTCTCTCAATATCTTCCCCTTTTTCCTTGATGTTCGAGTGAGCATCAAGAAAAACTGACATTGGGCATTTTTTAGGATATGATACATGTCCGACCCCCTTCATTTTCTTTATCGTCATTTCGCCTTTAATGCAAAGTTTGTTTCGAGGCCGTCGCTTCGTACTTGGGAAACAACAATTATAATGATTAATTTGAGTTTTGAGATTACCTTACTGTTTTTCTTTACTTCGATTTATTTATCTCCAAAACTTTGTGTCATTTGGGGTTACCCATTAAGGCTGTAAATAGGTCTTCTTTCTTCCTTTCTTTTTCTTTTATTTCTTCCCTTTGAGTTTTTTTTTCCCTCCAAGGTCTTTCTTTTTTCGACCATTTCGCCGCCATCTTCTTTGCATTTTTCACTGCTAGTGTGAAGCCTCTGAGCTAAATTTCAAAACTTGTAAGTTTCTCAATTCTTGAATTTGTCCTACTTGTTTGCTTTTCATCGCCTGTGGATTTCACTATTGTAACATGTTATTTGCCTTAGGTTTTTGCTTTCATTACTTTAGCTCTTGCCCACTAACAGTTTAGACTATTTTCCAATGAGTAATTTTCTTGCAATCTTTAATTTTTTGCCTTTTGTCAATTTATTGCTTCTAGGCTTTTTATTGTTGGATATGCTAAATGTAAATTGGAGTTTTACTCTTGTTCTTACCCTTGCTAAGTCCCCTCTTTTACAGTTGTTATTGTTTCTTCGCCTCATGGGCATACTTGTTAGACTAGGTGTCTTAAAGGTTAAATAATGTAATAGTTTTTGAGACATTTAATCAATAAAGAGTTAATTATTTTTATATATCAAATATGTCCTCTTTATGTTCATTTATGTTGAATGTATAATAAGCAAACAAATGTCTAAGACTATCAGTCTAAACTATTAAAATTGTGCATGATAGACAGATTATACAAAAGACATGAATCTTATGGCAATGATCTAAATATAAAAGGTCCGCAATAAAAGCTGAACACATTATTCATGTTAAGATTGTTATGTTGTCTACATCCCTAACAAAGATGACTTGTCTTTGTCATTAAAGTGAGATTCTACGAGTAGAGACATTGGTATATTGTCATTGGTGACGCTATATTAGAGCGGGACTAAAGATGAATTGATTTGGTTAATAATTTTGTATGTGTTGCATATTAATCCTGAAATGAATCAATAAGTCTGTATTCTTGACTTGTGTCTTTTGATGTACTGAAGGTGACATTCTAAGTTATATAAATGTACACATACTAGTATGTTGGAGACATGACTCTTGATTGATGTAGAGTATTTGTTCATAGATATGGAAATCTATTTAGATACACATTTGTAACCGAATGGTATACCATCTGTATTGGTAATAGATAGTAAGTTTTTCAATAGTGAGATAATAGAATATGAGATAAATATAATCAAGAATGTAAAATGGAATTCCTTCTTAAGCAGATTATGAATATCCTATAGGGATATTGCACATTATGAAGTATCATGGATGGTTAACTTATTAGAGTTTCGTAATTTATATATAGTCCAATAGTGCAACTCTAAGCTTTTAGTGGAATAGCTTTAGAGTTGATAATTATAAAATGTACATGTGAGGGACGTGTTATTTTATAATTATAGGACCTTGACCTATATATGTCTATTGGGTTCCATTTACTAGCTCATATTTCCTATAATAATATGGCTTGTTTTTCCTACAAATTAATAACATATGTTAATTGTTAGATTGGTTAAAATTCGTTTACTTAGATTTAATCATTTATGTTAGTTTATTAGTTAAATTAATTTTATAAATTAATTCAAAATAAATATGTTGAATTATTTTACTTGCATGGGATTGTCTGTAAATGATTGTTTTAGTCAATTTACTTCTGTATTGGTTTATTTTAATTAAAATTGAGGTTCTATAAAAGATACACGGGTCAAATAAAGTAATAATTACCCATTCGGTTCAAATAGGTTGATCAAATAATCCTCTAGGAGCTGAAAACATATGGCAGGGGTGTGCCATGCCAACCTGGTTGACCGCCCCAAGTGTGGGGCAGTCGACCACCCCCTGCTAGGTCAACGATCTGTGTCAAATGTGTTTTTAGCAATAGGATATGGTTCTAACTCGAATTTTAAAGACTAGTCTAATAAGAATGCATCTCCATCCGACCTCTATATAAAGGAAATGTTTTTTTATTGTTTCTTAGATCACTTGAGAAATTTAAAGGAGAGTATTTTATTGGGAAGACTATAAAACTCCCATAAGGCAATTGTTTAACATCTTAACCTTAGCTCTAGGTTTCCTTTTGTGGTTGGAATAAGATGTTGCCTGAGGAAAGACTGAATGAAGTGCGACCGCTCGCATTCTGAAAATGGAAAAGAGAATAGTAAAGAAGTCCAATTGTTGAGCCTCTTCTAATAGTAGTTCTCTCATAGCAGTTCTGAATAATCTCGTTCTATCAAAAGTGCAGTTTTTGGTCTACAGGAGGTACGAAGATATTAGACTGATTTATATACATAACATGATTAACTTGATTTTGAAAAAGGGTTTAATTAAAAAATTTTTAAAATCCGTTGCGTACTCGTTTTTCAACAATTGGTATCAAAACTATGGTTTTATGGAGTTTTTATGGGTTTGTGATAATGCTATGTGCATAAATTATGTGATATTAATCTTTTCTATACATGAATTATTTTTTTAGAAAGTTGGCACTTTAAAGTTTCTATATATTTATATGTTGTCATGAGATTATATGATAAATGTTTATTAATTATTTATTGTTAATTAAATTTCTGTTTTAATTATTATTTTTCAATTAATTAATTTTTGCCCGTTTGGTTCCTTATATGTTAGAATGTGTATCCAGGCTTTTTATGTAATTAGATGACGGTCTATCATCACCGTCTAGAATTTATTATTTTAATTTTGGTTGTAAGTTTGTATTAATATATTTATTTCAAAAAAAGACAAACCTTAAAGATGGAGTAGATTGTGGGATTATTTATTTTCCGTGTTTTTATAATGTTTTGTAAGTTTTATAGAATTTTTATTAAAATTAAAACTGGAAACAAATGAAGGAAACATTTATGGGGTCTATTCTACGATAGGCCAGTTGACCGACATATGTGTAGCACGGTCGACCATGTATGGCTAAGAAGCCGCCCTGTCCGACTGAGCCAGTTGACCGGCCTTAGTATAGGGCGATCGATTGCTTGGTGTCAAAGAAGAGTTTTTTAGTTTATTTTTGGATATTTTTTGTTTTAATGAAACAATTTAAAGAAAAAGCAAATGGAAAATTTTATGATAACTAGAAAATGAATTTCCAATCTACATGAAATTGAAATAGAAGACAAACATTACATAAAGAAGGATATGACAAAAAGATACTAAGATAAAGAATCGATAAAATGTTTTGATTAAATTTTTGTAATCTTTATTTTTTTCCTCTAGGGTGAAACCATAACATTATAGTTATTTATTATATGGCTTGTAGCTTTGCTTGTTGTGTTGCTTGTTTATTTTATAATATGTTTTGTCATGTATGTTGATAACATGTCATGTATAATATGGAATACCGCTCATTAAAAATTGTTCTTGCATGTTAACATAAAACCTTGTTTTCTAAAATATCGAGTGGAAGAAGGTTTTCGAAGAGAGAACCTCAAGCCTTCATCGTTGGTCCATAGGTAATATATGGTGGTTCCGGCCCCTAGGAATGGATACATCATGTACCAGGTTAAATATCCAAGAGGATAATTTTTTGTAGCATGTTTTATCGTTGTTTACTCCTAGGTGATGATTATAAACCATGGATAAAGTAGTTGTAATAATGGTTAAATACTCAAGATTAATTTTATCATTAACCCTTTTTAGGAGCTTTGTTAATGAAATTAATGGTCAAAGAAAATAATTATTAGTATTTGTTAGACCAAGACAAGTCTTAGATGGTATATACTAATCAGATGGGATCTACGTTTCTAATTAAATTTGGCAAATCTCCCCTAGACTTTGAGTTAGGAATTATCATTGTGAGGTTGTGATTTTGTCAAGGTTTTGACACATAAATACATTATATGTTTGCTTATATATTTGTGTTATCTTACTAAATTGTTATTGCATTTTTGCTTATGTTTGGTATATGTATCTTCATTGTAGATAAAAAATGTCTAAAAACGTATTATCTTCAATACTTGACAAAAATACGCTAACCGATGAGAATTATAATGATTGAAAAAGAAACCTTAACATTGTTCTATCCTTTAAGAAACTCAAATTCATGTTAACCACACCATGTCCTCTTACGCTTGCCAGCGAATCTACTAACAAACAAATCCAAACATTTGATAGCTAGAAAAATGTTGATGCTACCACATAATGGCTAACATGAATAATGTGCTTTGAGTCATGAAACAACTCAAAAAATCATGGATAATCATGAGGACATGTTTGAAGGCCAAGCCTTAATGAAACGGCAAAAGGCTCTTCAGAAGCTTGTTAATTGCAAACAAAAACTAGAAACGTCTATGAAGAATAACATGATGTTGGTTACGGGTTACTTTGTTGAGGCTTAAACCCATGGATACTGAGTCACAAATAGCTATAGTTTTTGAGACTCTATTTAAGGAGTACATCCCATTTAGAGCTTTATACAATTTGAGCAATAGACAGGATGTAACCTTAATTGAGCTGATGAAGCAGTTATAGGAGTTTGAAAATCTAATGAAGGAATGATGAGGCAAACATGGCAGTTGCATCTAGTTCTAACTCTGGAAATGGAAAGAAGTAAAAGGCCAAGAACAAGAAGTCTTCTATTTCGCCAATTATGGGCAAGAAGAAGAAGAAGAAGAAGAAGAAGAAGAAGCATTTCACATTACAGATGGGCGATGGGACCTTAGTGTTGGCTGAGGCAATGGGAGACATCCGTCTTTACTTTGATAGTTATAAGCATTTAGTTTTGAGAGATTGTTTTTATGTTCCTAAACTTAAAAAGGAATTTAATTTCTGTAGTGGATGGATGCAAAACAATCTATATTTTATCAAATCTAAGATGGACTTACTACAGAACACTAAGATCAATAATAAGGCTTAAAACTTCTCACTCTAATAAGATTCATCTTTAGCACTTGTGATTAGGTCATATATGCCTTAGTAGGATTCAAAGGTTGGTAAGGGATGAACCTCTTAACCATTTAGAGGTTGAATCTATACTTGATAACGCATAAAATTATATGTGCTCATAAGTTTGAAATAATTATTTAATATTTATTTGTTATTAAAACCTCTAATTAAGCATTTTTGCATTTTTTTTAATTTTTAGTGTGTTTTCTTTAAAATATGTATAATCAAATTGTCATTGCACTACAGGACCAAGAGAAGACAACATGCACTTGCCCATGCAGGACACTTGCTTATCGACGCATGCCATTCGCTCTGTGCAATCCTCCAGCCATGTTTCAAAGGTGCATGGTAAGTATATTTTTTGATTATGTGGAGAACATCATAGATGTTTTTATGGATGATTTTAGTGTCTATGGTGAGATAAGTGCTTACAAAACCTTACACTGGTGCTAAAAAGATGCATGGAAATGAACCTTGTGTTGAATTGAGGTTGATAAATCTAAAGTAGATCTTGTGTGTTCTTTACCACCTCTTACAAGTTTATAAGAGTTTTGTTCTTTTCTTAGACATATAGGTTTCTACCATAGGTTTGTCAAGGATTTCTCGAAGATAGCATTGTCTCTATGCAAATTGCTTCAAAAGGATGTGGCATTCAACTATGATGACAAGTGCAAGGAAGCACTTGAGAAGTTGAAATATCTCTTCACCTCAGCACCCGTGATCCAACCACCTAGTTAGCATCTCCCTTTAGAAATCATATGTGATGTTTAGCGACTATGCAATAGGAGTCGTTTTGGGACAATAGGTTGGACGACTTCCCCACGCAATTTACTACGCATCCTGAACATTGAATGATGCATAGCTTAATTACTCCACGACTAAAAAAGAATTGTTGGTAGTTATTTTTGCCTTGGAAAAATTCCAATTGTATTTGATAGGAACAAAAGTAACAGTTTGCTTTGATTATGCAGCTCTCAAGTACTTGCTCACCAAGAAAAATGCAAAACCGAGGCTTGTAAGATGGATTATCTTCTTGTAAGAATTCGACTTGGAGATCAAAGACAAGAAGGGAACTGAGAACTTGGTGGCAGATCATCTTAGCCACCTCGTACATAAGGAGGAAGATTTGCCTTTGTAAGAGAACTTCCCAGACTAGCAACTACTTTCTGTGAATGTGAAAAGCCCTTGGTATGTAGATATTGTCAATTATTTGGTTACCAAAAGGATACTAGATGACTTAACCCAAGTTGGAAAAGAAAAGCTCAAAAATGATGCCAAATACTACATTTGGGACAACCTGTATTTGTTGAAACATTGTTCTGATTATGAGATAAGAAGCTGCATATCTGAAACTAAATTTCACTCTATACTCACCTTTTGTCACTCTTATACATATGGAGGACACATTAGACCAAAGTAGATGGCACATAAAGTCCTTGGTTGTAGTTTCTATTTGTTATCATTGTTCAAGGATTCATACCTCTTCTGCAAGTCATGTGATTGTTGCCAAAGGGCAGGTAATTTGGGTGCCCAAAATCAAATGCTACTAACCCCCATTCTTGTTATTGAAATCTTTGATGTTTGGGGCATTGATTTTATGGGACCTTTTCCCTCTTCTTTTGGTAATCTTGACATTATACTTGTAGTTGATTATGTCTCAAATTGGGTGGAAGCTAAAGCCACTATAGCTAATGATTCTAAAGTTATTGTAGATTATGTAAAATCTAATATCTTTACAAGGTTTGGAAGACTGAGAGCTACAATCAGTGACAAAGATATACATTATTGCAACAATTAATTTAAGCTCTGTTAAGAAAATACAACATCATGCTTAAGGTCTCCACTGCATACCATCCACAAATAAGTGGGCAAGTTGAAGTGTCAAATCAGGATGAAATCTATTCTTGAAAACATGGTTAATCAAAACCAAAAAATTGGAATCTATGATTCGATGACACACTTTGTGTTAGAAAAATGAGTACACGATGCAATTTTAAAATTTTAATCAGAGTATCTTTCAAAACACAAGTTTGACATGCTAAATACATAAATTAATGACAGATCTTACTAGCCTCTTTTGTGAACCAAAAGGCAATAGCAATTTGTGATGAGAAGTACATCCCAAAAGAGCCTCAACTAACTAGTCTTCTTTGCTATTTTTTTTCTAAGATCGAAGTGTGGGTGGTCACACATCATACAACTTTTCCTCCAGTGACTCTATTTCCAACTACTTGAGAAGACCTAGAGCGAAGGCTTGTGATGTTGAACACTAGCTTTTAGGGAGTCTTAGAGTTTCTCAAACTAGAATACTCACTCTATGCTTCTCAAATGACCTGACTAACTACGAAAACTCATCCCTTATTTATAGTGGTCGAACTTGGGGTTAAACCTTATCAGATTAGGCATTAAAATTCAAGATTGGATCAACTTCATTTGAAAAATGCATCAAAAATGCGTATACAGATTATTGCACAATCGACAAGTCGATCTGGGAGATTGGCCTACCGAACTTACTCTATCTGTAAGCCGAAGTTTCCCACCGGCCTACCAAGCTTACGATAATCTTGATTCTTGAGAATATCTTATTTTCCACTGGAGAATTTTATATAGAGCCTTAGTTTTAATTCAAAAAACCCAATGGAGAAGTTATCTGATTAAAACAATCATAGCCAAATAATCCCATAGAAAATAAAATATTATCCAAATAATTCAACATATTTATCTTGAATTAATTTACAAAATTAATTTAACCAATAGACTAACATGAATTATTAAATCTAATCTTATCAACTTTCAGCCAATTTAATAATTTAACATAAGTCACCAATATGCAAGAAAAACATGCTGTATCGTTACAGGATTTATAATAAGCTAGCAAAGATGACCCAACAAACATATACAGTTTAAGCTCCTATAATTATAAAATACAACATCCTAGAAACATATTTATAATTATCAACTCTAACGCTCCTTCACTAAAAGCTTAAAGCTACACTCTCGAACTATATAAAATTACGAAGCTTCAATAAGCTAACCGTCCATAACATATTATAATGTGTTATATCCACATAGGATATTCATAATCAGCTTAAGGATAAATTTTATTTTACCTTCCTAATTATTTTTATCTTACGTTCTATTATCATATCATTGTAATACTTTTTATCTATAGGTAGTATACCATTTAGTTACACCTATGTATCTAAATGGTTGAGCGCTCAAATCTTTCAATTACAAGATAATACATATAAGAGAATATCATTAACTCTACAAAAAGAGGTATGGATTCTATTTCTATGAATAATAAGTCTACATGAATCAAGAATCATGTCTCCAATGTACTCATATATGTATCATCATTAAGTCAGGATGTCACACTTTGATACATCAAAAGACATAAGTCAAGAATATGGGCTCGTTAGTTATTTTAGGATTAAAACAACACATATAATTGTTTAAAATGAATCGATTTGTACAAATGAAATTATTAACCAAATCAATTCAACTTTGATGTCCCGATTCAATACATCATTACCTATGACAATGCATCAATGTTTCTACTCCTAGAGTCCTACTTTGACGACCAAGACAAGCTATCTCCTTTTAGGGATGTAGACAACCTAACAATCTTAACATGAATAAAGCGCCCAACTTTATTCCCTCAATCACGGATCTTATTATTTAGACAATCAGCTTTAAGATTCATGTTTTCTGCATAATTTGTCTTCTATATGTACGATTCTTAAAGGTTTATACCGATAGTCTTAGATTTTTGTTTGCTTATCATATATTCAACAGAAATAAACATAAAAAGGACAACATTTGGTGTATGATTAATAAATAATCTCTTTATTGATAAAATGTCTCCAAAAACATGTTACAACATTTACTACCTAGGCTACCATGTGATATGTTACGCATCCTTATCGCCGTGATAGGCCATAATGTCCTCAGACATGATCTAACACATTTCCACATTTCCATGATGTTCTTTATCACAGGATATTTTCGATAAATATGCTTACTCTTCTTGTGAAACCTTGCTTCCCTAGCATTAGCTATCGCTGCTGTGTTATTACAATGCAACGATACCGCCTTATCCATATTATGAACTACCTTAAGATCCCTAAGGAACTTACGGAGCCACACTGTTTCTTTTAAAGCATCACTAGTAATGACATACTCGACCTCCATCGTTGAATCTGAAGTGTAATCTTGATTGATTCTTCTCAAAACAATGGCACCACTGCTCAGATTAAACACAGAACAAAAAGTTGATCTTTTCAAATCCAAACAAGATTGAAAATCTAAATTAGCATATCCTAGAGGTGTTAGGTCCCCACCCGAATGCACAAATATGTACCCTTGAGTCCTTCTCATATATGCTTGACCGTAACCTAGTGGTTCAGTCATAGATAAGACTAAAATCAACTTACTATCCCAGCTACCTAACAAATGTTTAGTCATATACAAAGCATAGCATACATGAGACTACCTACTGTTGAAGCATAGGGCACCTTTTTCATGTATTCAACTTCTTCATCCGACTTTGGTGAGTTTTTCTTAGAAAGAGTAATTCCAAACCTAGATAGCTGCCCACCTTTCTAGGAATTTTGCATTGCATACTTCTTGAGAATTTTATCTATATATGTTGCTTGGGATAAAGCTATCATCTTGTTCTCCGTATCTTGAAAATTCTAGATATTGAGAATATAATTAGCTTCACCCAAGTCTTTTATGTCAAACTGCTTGGTCAACTATAATTTGACCAATGACAATGCCCTAACATCACTGCCAATTAGCAGAATGTCATCTACATAGAACAATAAAAAAATCACCTTCCCATCCTTAATGTGTTTGTAAACTCATGGCTTGTCCACATTTTCTTCAAACTTATAAGTCTTGATCACCTGATAAATTTTTATGCTCCAAGAACGAGAAGCTTGCTTAAGGCTATAAATTGAAATTAGTAGCTTACAGATCTTACCTCTTTGCCTTAAACGCTTTTGGCTGCACCATATATATGGACTCATCAAGATAGCCATTCAAAAAGGCCATCTTGACATCTATTTGCCAAATCTCATAGTTGAGAGTGCCAGCTATGGATAAGAGAATGCGGATGGACTTAAGCATGGTTAAAAGTGAAAAGGTTTCCTCATAATCGATTCTTTCCTTTTGCGTGTATCCCTTAGCTATCAATCTAGCCTTATAGGTTTTGACTTTCCTATCTTGTTTCTCTCTTTCTCTTATATATCCACTTACACCCCATGGGTTTTACCCCTTTAGGAAGATCCACAAGTTCCCAAACTCGATTACTCTCCATAGACTTTATCTTAGTGTTCATGGCTTTTGTCCAGAGCTTTCAATCAACATCATCCATAGCATCTACATAAGTGTTAGGATCTTTGTCATGTTCAACCGGTTCAGCTAAGTAGGCTTCACTATTTAACATATACCTCTCGAGTTGACGCCCTATCCTTCCACTATGTCAAAGCCCCTTATATTGTTGTTTGGTTGGTTTTTCTTCATTGATTGGGTTGGTTTCAACTAAACCCTCAGAGTGATCAAATCACTCGCCAACTCCTCGAGTACCAATTTTCTTCGAGGCTTAAAGTCGTTCATGTAACTTTCCTCAAGGAATGTTCCATTTGTTGAAACCACGGCTTTATTTTCTTTTGTGTTATAGAAATAACCTCCTTTAGTCCCTTTTAGATATCCTACAAATATACAAACTTTTGAACGTACTTCCAATTTGTTCGCTTCCTTATACAGGACATGAGCTGGATATTCCCATATGTGAATATGGTTTAAAGATGTCTTTTTATCTGTCCACAACTCATAAGGAGTATTAGGAACCAATTTTAAAGGCACATTGTTCAAAAGATAACATGCAGTTCGTAGTGTATATCTCTAAAAGGATAAAAGTAATGTCAAATAACTCATCATAGACCTAACCATTGCTCAAAAGTATGTTTCTACTCGTGGAGTCCCACTCCGAAGACCAAGACAAACCATCTCCCATTAGGGATGTAGACAACATAAAAAGTGCCCAACTTTATTCCCTCGATTATGGATCTTATGATTTAGACCATCACCTTTGAGATTCATGTCTTCTACATAATCTGTCCATCATATGCATGATTCTTAAAAGTTTAGACCGATAGTCTTAAACTTTTGTTTTCTTATCATATGTTCAACAGACATGAACATAAAAAGGATAACATTTGGTATATGAATAATAAACAAGCTCTTTATTGATAAGATGTCTCCAAAAACATATTACAACATTTTGTTCCTTAGAGCACCATGTCTAACAATCTCCTACTTGTACTAAATAACTAAATGTGATATGTTATGCATCTCTAAAGCCCCAATAGGCCATAATGTCCTTAGATGCGATCAAACATATTTCCACATTTCCATGATGTCTTTCATCATATGATACTTCAGATTAATATGCTTACTCTTCTTGTGAAAACTTGGTTTCTTAGCATTAGCTATCGCTGTAGTATTATCATACTGCTTCTTTTGAAGCATCACTAGGAGCCACATACTTGGCCTCCATCATTGAATCTGAACTGCAATCTTGCTTGACACTTCTCTAAACAATGGCACCACCGCCAAAAGTAAACACAAAACCAGAAGTCGATCTTCTCGAATCTTGATAGGTTTGAAAATCCGAATCAGCGTATCCTAGAGATGTGAGATACTCACCTGAATGCACAAGTCTATACCCTCGAGTCCTTTTTAGGTACTTGAAAATATGCTTGATTGCAACCCAATGGTTTGGTCCTAGATCCGACAGAAATTGACTTACTATCTCGACCACATAACAAATGTCTAGTCGAGTGTAAAGCATAGCATACATGAGACTACCCACCGCTGAAGCATAAGGCACCTTCTTCATGTATTCTTTTTCTTTATCAGACATTGGAGAGTCTTCCTTAGAATGAGTAATTCCAAACCTAGATAGTTGCCCACCTTTCTTGGAATTTTGCATTGCATACCTCTCAAGAATTTTACCGATGTATGCAGCTTGGGATAAAGCTATCATTTTATTTTTCCTATCTTGATAGATCTGGATACAGAGAACATAATTAGCTTCACCTAACTCTTTCATGTCAAACGGCTTAGTCAACCATAATTTGACTGAAGACAATGCTCCAACATCATTGCCAATCAGCAAAATGTCATCTACATGGAGCAGTAGAAAAACCATCTTCCTGCCCTTAATGTGTTTGTAAACACATAGTTCATCCACATTTTGTTTGCACCCATAAGTCTTGATCACCTAATCGAATCTTATTTTCCAAGAACGAGAAGCATGCTTAAGTCTATAAATTGACTTTAACAGCTTATAGATCTTATTCTCTTGACTCTTGCCCTTGAACTTGTTTGGTTGTACCATATATAAGGACTCGTCAAGATAGCCATTTAAAAAAGCCATCTTGACATCCATTTGCCAAATCTCATAGTCAAGAGAAGGGGCTATGGATAAAAGAATGTGGATGGGCTTATGCATGGCTACAGGCGAAAAGGTTTTTGAGTAATCGATTCCTTCCTTTGGCGTGTATCCCTTGGCTACCAGTCTAGCCTTATAGGTTTCAACTTTTCCATCTGCCCCTTTCTTTCTCTTACAGATCCACTTAGACCCTATGGGTTTTACCCCTTCGGGAAGATACACAAGTTCCTAGACTCGATTAGTCTCCATAGACTTCGTCTTAATGTTCATGGCTTCTATCCAAAGCTTTGAATCACTATCCTCTGTAGGCTTTACATAAGTGTAAGGATCCCTATCATGTTCCACCTACTTAGCCAAATAGGCTTCACCATTAAACATATACCTCTCAAGTTGACAACCGATCCTCCTACTATGCCGAAGCCCCTTAGGTTGTTGTTTGGTTGGTTTTTCTACATTGATTGAATTGATTTCAACTGGAACCCCTGGAGTGATCGAATCACTCACCAACTACTTGAGTACCACTTTACTTCGAGGCTTAAAGTCATTCATTTAACTTTCTTTAAAGAATGTTGCATTCGTTGAAATCATGACTTTATTCTCTTGTGGGCTATAAAAATTTAGTCCCTTTTAGATATCCTACACACACACAAACTTTTGAACATGCTTCCAACTTGTTTGCTTCCTTATACAGGACATGAGCCGGACATCCCCATATGCGAATATAGTTTAAGGATGTCTTCCTACCCGTCCATAATTCATGAGGAGTTTTAGGAACCGATTTTGAAGAAACATCATTCAAAAGATAACATGTGGTTTGTAGTACATATCCCAAAAAAGTGGTAAGGTTGAATAACTCATTATGGACCTAACCATGTCCAATATGCCCTATTCCTTTTCTCAGCTACGTCATTGTGTTGTGGAGTGCCCTGACATAGTTAAATGGGACAAAATCCCCTTCTTTAATCAATGTCCCAACAACTTATTGGAGAAGTATTCACCACCTTGATGGAATCGAAGTGCCTTTATAGGTTTACCTAATTGCTTTTCCACTTCAGCAAGAAACTTCTTGAACTTGTCAAAAGTTTTGTTTTTATGATGCATAAAGTAGACATACTCGTATTTTGAGTAATCATCAATACAAGTGATAAAATACTCATACCTTCCACATGCCCTGATGTTAATGGGATTACAAACATCACTATGCACAAGTTTTAGAACCCCTTTGGCCCAATTGCCCTTAGACCTAAATGGTCTTTTGGTCATTTTTTCCTCCAAACAAGATTCACATCATAATATAAATTCCACCTTTAAATAACTTAAAGGTCCATCTGTTACCAACCTTTGAATCTTATTCAGGTTAATATGACCTAATTGCAAATGCCAAAGATAAATCTCATTAGAGTGAGAACTTTTAAGTCTTTTAGAGTTACCATCAACCTTTTTGTTCAACAGTGAGTCCATCTTTGGTTTAATAAAATATAGTTTGTTTTGCATCCATTCACTATAAAGAAAAGATTTATTTTTACGGATCACAACTTTATTATTTAAAGAGACTGAATAAGAGTCTTTAAATAAACAAGCGATAGATATTAAATTCTTTTTAAGTTTAACATAAAAACAATCTCTCAAAAGTTTAGGAACATAAAACTTCTCATTCCCTTCAAACTTCTCATTCCCTTAAATCCTATCAGAGAAACACAGACATGATTAGTCATACCAAAATCTATGACTCAAGTATCACTTGATTCTTTCACTAAATAAGTCTAAATTACCAAAAGTTCACACCTACTTCTTTTAAATATGAAGCCTTAACAATTCTTCTTTATGTACCTAACCTTCCCGTCCTTAGCCCACTACTTCTTTCCATTCCCTAGGTTAGGATTGGAACCAGACATAGCTGCCAAGTCAGCGTCGCCACTAGTTAGAGCTTCCTTGATCATATTTTTGAACTCCTATGACTGCTTCATTTGCTCTGTCAATGTCATATTCAGTTTGTTGCTCAAATTATATAGAGCTCTAATTGGGATGAGCTCTTTAGATAAAGTTTCAAAAACCATAGTTAAGAGATCTCAGCTCCATGGGTTTGAGCCTCAGCAAGGTAACCTATGACTAACATTATATACTCCTCCATAATAGTCCCTAGTCTTTGCTTGTAGTTTAAGAGTTTCCAAAGAGCCCCTTGCCCTTTTTTTTGGGCTTGGCCTCCAAACATATCTTCAAGATTATCTCAGATTTGCTTTGTAGTCTTATAATCTTCATGTTAAGCCTGCAGCATGTTATTGATGCTAGCCATAACACAACAGCGGGTGTGATCATTAGCATCCTTCTAGCGATTATATGCTTAGATTTGTTTGCTAGTTGATTCGCCAACAAGTGCAAAAGGACACAGTGTGGTTAGCACAAATTTTAGTTTCTCAAAGGCTAAGATGATATTTAGGTTCATTTTTCAATCATTGTAATTCTCGCCAGTTAACATGTTTTTATTGAGTATCAAAGATAAAGCGTTTTTAGACATTTTAATCTAAAATAAAGATTCATATACTAAATATAAGCAAACATGCCACATCAACTTAGTAAGATAACATAAACATGTAAATATATAATTGTGTTTATGTGTCAAAACCTTGAAAAAATCACAACCTTACAATGATAATTCCCGTCTCAATTAGAAACATAGATCCCCTTCGATTAATATATGCCATCTAAGACCCGTCTAATCTAGCACATACAAATAATCGTTTCTTGGCCATTAATTTTATTAACAGAGCTCCTTAGGGAGTATAGTTAACAAAATTAATCTTGAGTGTATAACCATCATTTCAACTATTTTATCCTTAATTTATAATCACCACCTTGAGATGGTCAAGAATAAATCATGCTAAAATAAATTATCCCCTTTGAGATCCAACCTGGCATATAATGAAATCCCTTCCTAGGGGTTGGAACCACCATGTGTTACCCATGGACAAGCAATGGAGGCCATAGGTCCTTTCTTCAAAAACCTTCTCCCACTCAACATTTTGAAAGTCAAGGTTTTATGTTAACAAGCATGAACAATTTCAAATGAGCGACACTCATTATTCTACATAGAATGCTATCAACATATATGGCAAATCATATTATAATGTAGACAAGCGAAGAAACATACAAAGCCACAACCAAAATAATTATAAATAAATAGCCGTAATATCATGGTTCCATCATAGAGAAAAGAAAACAGAGTTTACAAAAGATCAAATGAAACGTATTATCGATTCGTCATCTTGTATCCTCAAGTTGTATCCTTCTTCATGTGGCATCCATCTTCAATTCTTTAATCCCTCATAGATCAAATATTTTATTTTTCTGGTCATCATAAAGTTTCATGTTTCTCAGAATTGTCCCAAAAAATAAAATCAAAATGTATCGAAAAATGTACCTTTTTGGAAAAATTCTACTCTTTGTCGTCCTACTGAACAAAATCATCGACCTGTTGATCTATTCATTGGCCTGTCAAACCTAAGAGTTAGGCTTGCTGCTAGAGCTGATAGAATTCTACCCCATAGATGGCCTGCCAAACTAGAAGTTTGACCTACCAGTTTGCGACCATCGACTTGCCAAACCTAAAGGTTCGGCCTACCAATCGAACTGAACTTAGTGCTTTTCCAGAAAATAGTTTTTAACAGTTATTCGATATTATTTTCAACAATTCAAAAACATAAAAATTTTAGAAAGCCAGGAAAAATATTGGAACTCCTATCATCTCCATCTTCTAGATCCATCTTTACTTCGAATTATTATTTAATTACAAAATTTTACAAATTTAAAATTAAAATAATAATTCCTAGATGGTGATGATAGACTGCCATTTAATTACATGAAAAACTTAAATACATATTCTAACATATACGAAACCATAACCGGCGCAAATTAATAATTAATAAAAAATTAAATAATAATTTACTCAACCATAAATAATTAATAAACATTCACCATATAATCTCATGACAACATTTAATTATATAGAAACCCTAGAGTGCCAACTCTATAAAAGATTAAATTCAAGCATAGGAGAGAAGAATATCGCATAATCTATATACATAGAGCATGATCAGAAACTCGTAAATTTATGTAAAAACACTGTCTCTTATACCAATTGTAGGAAAACAAGTACGCAGTGAAATTTTAAAAATTCTAAATCAGAGTATTTTCTAAAACACAAATTTGACATACTAAATACATAAATTAATGACAGATCTTACTAACCTCTTTTGTGTACCAAAGTGGGCTCGAATCCGTGTAGAGAAGAATATTCAAGAAAAGCCTCAACCAACTGGTCTTCTTTACTATTCTCTATTCATAATCGGAGTGTGAGTGGTCACACGTCTTACAACTCTTTCTCCAGTGTCTCTCTTTCCAAACACTTGAAAAGACCTAGAGCTAAGGTTCTTGATGTTGAATAATAGCTCTCATGGAGTTTTAGAGTTTCTCAAACTAGAGTACTCACTCTATGCTTGTTAACTAGTCTAAATAACTAAAAAAACTCACCCCTATTTATAGTGGTCGAATCTGGGGTTAGTGCCTATCAAATAAGGCCTCAAAATTCAAATCTAGATCAACTTATGATGAAAAACACATCCAAAATACATATACAAATTATCACACAATCGGTAGGCTGATCTAGGAGATCAGCCTACTAAACTTACTCCATCGGTAGGCTGAACAAACGCATCGGCCTGTCAAATTTGCAATAATCTAGATCCATAAAAATATCGTAATTTCCACTTGAGACTCTTAGATAGAGCCTTAGTTTTTACTCAAACAACCCAATAGAAAAGTTATTTGATCAAAACAGTCATATGATTGTCTATAATGAATTAATTTGTATAAATGAAATTATTAATCAAATCAATTTAAGTGTTATGCCCCTAATCTAATACATCGTCATGTATGACAATGCGCCAATGTTTCTACTCATGGAGTCCCACTCCGATGACCAAGACAGGCTATCTCTTGTTAGAGATATAGAAACATAACAATCTTAGCATGAATAAAGTGCCTAACTTTATTTCCTCGCTTGGGGATCTTATGATTTAGACTATTACCTTTAAGATTCATATCTTCTACATAATCTGTCCATCATATGTACGATTCTTAAAGGTTTAAATCGACAATTTCAGTCTGTTGTTTGCTTATTATATGTTCAACAGAAATGAACATAAAGAGGATAACATTTGTTATGTGAATAATAAATAAACTTTTTATTGACAAAATGTCTCCAAAAACATATTACAACATTTTACTCCTTAAGGCACCATGTCTAACACATAGAGCGTTTTGGGCGGTGAAAAAATGCTTCATGGAGATGGATGCCGTAAGACAACAAAGGAATTTCAACTGTAAGAGCTAGAGGAAATTCAGAATAATGCTTACAAGAGCTCGAGAATTTACAAGAAGAAAATTATGACTTTTCATGACAAGATCTCCTGCAAGACTTTTGTTGTGGGACAAAAAGTTCCTCTATTCCACTCATGCCTTAAGTTGTTTCTAGGCAAGTTACATTCTCATTGGGTTGGACCATTTATTGTTACTAATATCTTTTCTCATGGTGTAGTTGAAATATAAAGAATGAAGGTAGGAAGCACATTTAAGTTGAATGGACACCGCTCGAAGCCATACTATGAGGAATTTTTTACACATAATGTAGAGGAAGTATCGCTCGACGAGTTAGATTACCTTGATAAATAAAGTAAGACTACGTAAGGTTGAGTACACTAAACCAAGGGCTTATTGGAAGGCAACCCAACGGATGGAAAGCATGCCATAACATATTTGATTTTTCTTATTCCTATCTATTCTATATTTTTATTTTTACATTTGTTTTTCATATTTTTCAAAAAAATGATGATTTTTTTTTTTGTTTTTAAACTTGTGTTTTGAGTTGATGTCTAAGGCCAATGATAGCACTTGTTTCAAAATGTGTATAGCTTATGAAAAATGATAAACATTGTGTCTGTGTGTGCTTGATTTATTTGTTGGCTCTGCTCTACTTAGATTTCTCTGAACACTTAAGTGCACATAACTATGATTACTTAGTTGTTTGTAAGCTAAGAGAATATGTAAATTTTATAGCTCTTAAAGATCTCATAAGCTCTATAACTTGTCAGATTATCTCTCAAGGCAAAATCTCAGGCAACATGACCTTAAGCCTTTCTGAGCTTACCCTATGATGCATATTTTATCCCTAGTCACCTCACTGAGCCTTATTTTTTCTTTTTCTTTGTAATCCATAAATTGTAGCCTTGTTGTTATTTATTTTCTATCCTTTTAAAACCTTTACCTATAAGCACGTTGGTCTTCCTAGGCCGACGGAAGAAGAATGGAGGGTGGTTGTTATGCTTGTTATTGTGCCATCTGCTACGTGAGAAGGCACACTACAACAGTCAATTCTTAGATAGGGTCCTCGGCATTAGGGCTGCTCTGCTGCCATTGCCTTGGCCACCTGATTAGGACCTGGCTGCATGAGGCCTACCGCGATGTCTGGTCTAATTTTGGCCTAGGGAGTTCCCCGACCCTTCTTACTGGCGAGCCTTCTCATGAGTATTTCCTCTTGCGGCCATGTTGATTGAGGATGCTATTAATAGGAATGCTAGAAATTCGTAGATCCCTCATTCTAGTGTCAAACTGTTAATGCTGTACTTGGTCTACTCGTGATCAACGCTACGCGTAGTTGTACATGATGGTCAGACTGCTTGCCTTACTCATCTCGGCTTACCAAGAAGTACCTACAACAAGAAGAGGGAATGCCTAGAAGTCAAGGCAGATACCAGTGTTATGTTGGCCAAAGGCTCTCCAATACTCAAATTAGGTGCCAGTTTGGCCTAGATTGGGAGTGGGTTTAAGTGAGAAAGTCCATGTTACCTCTTAGGTGGAGTAAACGCTCTCTATTTATAGGCCACCACTTAGACTAGGTGTAAGGCGGGTTTGACCTGTGATCTGGGTATCCCATCAAGTGGTGCTAGAGGTAGGTGACAAGTGTCACAATTCCAACCAGTGGTCAACCCCTCATCTAAAGGTTACAGTGAGGCCATGTATCAGCCATGAGGAATGAGTTAATGAAGGTTGTAGGCTATGTCAGTCTGCCCGAGCACTTGTTTTTCATGAGGAGGCAACATCTTGTGTGGCGGCTAGTGAAGGCCTTGTGAAGCACCTCAGAAAGAAGTGCCGATTAGAGAGAAGTCTTGGCCAGCTAGCCAAGGAGAGTTCTTCAGAAACTAGATGCCGAGCATACCTCTAATAGTCCCCTCATGGATTTTCAAATGCAAATGGTGAAATCAAAGAGGTAAGATCTCGAGAGAAGGGAATACCTTAACATCACATTGTTGGTCTTTTTTTCATAAATGACTTGGCCATTTTTGTTGGACAATGATACAACTGCTATTTTAGAGGGAAGGGACAAGACTCCATGTAATCAAATACAAATGGTTCAAGATGTTATTCCAAAAAACATAGAAGTAACTCCAGAAGTGGATGGCATGCCATTGGAAGTTAGACTTATGTTGCCATAGGTCCAAGCCCACGATGATTTGTGTTCAGCAAATGTTGGAGGTCTAGCTAACAAGGGTCCTTTGGAGCGAGTAGAAGTTAGTCACTACATGACTCCATTGTTGTCATTTAATGTTTTAATACAAATATTAATGCAATTTCCTTTCTCGCGAAAGGTTGTTCTAACAGTTGTAGTTCAAGAGGCAACAATGGAGGCCATGAGCAGATCCACAAACTAAGCTATTATCGATGACTATTCAGTCCCTCTTTTGATGACAGAGGAAGTTCTACAAGGCACCTCCACTCTCGGAGCAGCCACCAAGCAGAGTGGGGGGAGTGAGGGCTCGACTTTAGGCAATTTTTTTTAGTGCGACTCTCAACATTCATTTTAGACTTTGAGTTGATGGAGCCCATTATTATGTCACCCAAAATGTTTCTTTAAACACAGACATATGCAGTAAAAAAGTTGTCCTATCCACATAGAGGTGGGTAATTTGTAGGATTTACAATTTAAAAGTTGGAAAAACAAGGGTGATTTTATCGAGATTTCAAAGAAAATAAATGTTTTAATAATTTTTAAAATAAGAATTTAAAACATAAAAATAAAATGATGAAGCTTTGAGAATCCTTTGTATATTTCGTAACTGATATGGAATTTTAACTCTAAATAATAATTATCTTAAACATTTGATTTATTATATATTTTCTTGTTAATAGCAAGCACATTTACTATTTATATAAGTCAAACTAAAGCGATAATATAGTAAGCTATAATATAGTAAGAGTTTTCCTATAAAAAGTAACTAAATAATCATCTTTCACTAATGATTTGGTTTACTAACAATGAAAATTATAATCTTTATCACTACAAGTATAATTAACATAATTTTAAGTTAGAAAAGATAATAACAAATCAAAATTAATATATTTTAATAGAATAAATTTTTATGTTAATTTTGGCAATACCTTGTCTTATTAAATGATTTAAGAATATACTATGCCATCCTCTGTCGACAATAAATCAAGAGTTACTAAGCATTTATTGTACGAGTCCATGTCTATAACGTAGCAAAAACTCAACTTAGTAAACAAGCATGGTTTCAATATTATTAATATTAATTATGCAACACAATAAAATAACATAAAGAAAGCATTACTGAATTTATACAAAAATTAGGCAACATAACAACATTAGCAATAATGACTAAAAACATTGAAAATATAATTTATTCGATAAAAATATAAGCATTACAAAGCAGATATAGAGCTAAAATCCGTACTAAAGTATTATGCATACAAGATCATCTCTTTACCTCATCAGACTATGTACACTAATTTAGGCATTATTTTATTAACTTTAATGGGGTTGGAGGAGTACCCTAATAATATCTCTTCGCTAAGGGGATACTACTGAGTCGGAGACTCGGCAGCTGAAGAAGGAAAGTAGGAGAAGGGCCAAAAGGCCCGTGTAAGGTTCAGAGGTAGGACCTATTTATAGTGAAAATTTTACACTATTGAATATTTTTAATTATTATTTTATTATTTTATGTATTTTTATTTTTTTACTTTACTTATTTTATTCAGCCGCCCCTAAGTGAATCAGCTGAAGAGCTGATTATATATTTTTTATTGTTTTTTCTTCTTCCTGCTGTTGAGAAGCGTCTTCACTATGCAAAATTTACTTCGTAATCTAGTGTGACGCACCTAAAAGACAGATTCAGACCTTCATATCACTGACTGTTGACTAGAATCGCAGTTGGGATCTAGTCAACATGAACAAAAGTAAATGTTTGCCTTAAGACTATTGGATCAGTTCATGTATACAAATCTGACTGTTACCGTGATGAGCACACATAGAGAAGGCTGCACACGATCTGGAGTTGAATTCTAAGATTCCTTGACACCCGTCAAGCCACACAAACAATCTGGATGAATTAGACTGTGTGATCCAACGACGCAGGATGTGCCACGTGTTCCTCTTTTGAATTTTTAATTCCTTTTGATTTCTTATGCATTTGAGGTCTGTTTTTGTCCTTTTTACGCTATTTTGCTCTATTATTTCTCTAGATTCTAAATCTAAAAATCACAAACACACTTAAATTAATTATTTTACAAACAAAATATTTGTAATAATATTAAAAATTATTTATTTTACAATAAAACACACAAAAAATAATTACAAACTTCTAAAATTTTAGTCACTTTTAGTTTACATAGATATGATTTTTGAGACTTGAAAATATTTTTAGAAATTACTAAAAATATTATAAAACATATTTACAAACTTAAAATAATTTACAAACATTTTTAAGATTTAAAATAAAATCACATAACATTATTTTTTACGGTTTTGATTATTTTTAAACTAATTAATTATAAAACATACCAAGATGATTCTAAACATTTCTAAAAATATTATTAAACATAAGAACACATTAAAAATGTATTTTTAAACATATTTTCATGTAAACACACTAAAATACTAATTATCACATAAATACTATCATTAAGGGATTTAAGAAATGCAAAATGGTTGATTTTAGTTTTAAAAAATGTGAATTTGCATAGTCTCATAATACCCCCCAACCAGCTTATTTCTAGGCCCGAGCAATTAAAGCAAAGAAAAAAAAAAACAAATCAAATGGTTGATTTTTAAAAAGTGTGTGACTCCTTGTAGAATGTCCTTAGGGAAATCATGGCTCAAAATAAAATGTAGATGTTATTCAGGTTTGTAATTATTTTTTGTGTGTTTTATTGTAAGATAAATAATTTTTAATATTATTATAAATATTTTGTTTGTAAAACAATTAATTTAAGTGTGTTTATGAATTTTAGATTTAAAAGAAAGCAAAAAACAAACCTCAAATGCACAAGAAATCAAAGGCAATTAAAAATTCAAAAGAGGGACAGGTGGCACATTCTACGCCAATGGATAATGCCGTCTAACTCATCCAGATGTCCACATGGCTTGATGCATGTTAGGGAATCTCAAAATTTAGCTCCAGATCACGTGCGCCCTTCTCCACATGCGCTTATCACAATAACTGTCAAATTTGCATACATGAACTAATCTAATAGTCTTGAGGCTTGTGTTTACTTCTGTTCATGTTGACTCGATCCCAATTGCGATTCCAATCAATAATCAACAATCCAAAGGTCTGAATCCGTCTATCCTTTACATGCACCATATTAGATTACGAAGTAACCCTTGCACACTGAAGACGCGTCTCAGCAGGAGAAAGAAAAAAAAAACAAAAAAAAAAACATATAATCAGCTCTTTACCTTATTCATGTGGGCATGGCTCAATAAAATAAATAAAAAATAATAAAAAAATCTTCAATTGTGAAACATTTTCACTATAAATAGGAGGTTCCTCCCTTGTTTAGGTCAAAAAGTGTAAGCCCAACATAACCTCAAATATAAGGTTGTCTAATTAAAAAAACTCGATAAATCCAAGATCCATCCTACAGGGAAAAGGTATTACAAAGGTCTAATATATCAGTTATATTATTTTTAGTTAAAAATTTAAGGATTAAAGTTAATTATTTACAATTTATTTACAATATTTAATAATAAGTACAAATCAACTTGGAAGAAACAATAGTGTTAAACAATGCTGAGGATTATAAGTTCAATTCTAGTAATTAATTTAAATATATTTTAGTTTTTTCTAAAATTATTTATTAAAATAGTTTAAGTATGCAATATGCCATCTTTTATCTACAATAAATTAAGAATTACTAAGCATTTAATATGCCAATTCATGTCTATAATGCATCAAAAACTCATTTTTAACAAATATACATCTTTTTAAAATTAACTAACTAAAATTAACAAAAAAAATTACAGTTAACCATTTACCATGCTATTCTCTATCTACAAATAATCAAAGTGTTTCTAAGTATTACCAGTATCAGTCTATATCTACGATAAATCAAAACTTAATTTTGCAAGAGTTTTAGCTAAGTTAAATCATAAGTTTTTCTAAAATTATTTTGACATTATAACAACTTAGAAAACATTGAAAAACTAAAAATATTTACCTTAATTTGTCAGAATTTCCCCTTCTCTCCTTAGTAAAAGGAAATTTAGAAAGGCATATTGATGGTAGAAACATACATATTTTTATTAAGCATAACTATTTTACAACATAGAAACTAGAAATATTTTACAAAAGCATAAAACTAAAATTTATGAGGAAACTAACATAAGAAGAGAGAAAAGAAGGAATTAACTCCAAAAATATAGAGAATGGTGTGTATTATATTGAAGGGAAGGGGATATTTATAGTAAAAGGAAATCTACTACTTATAAGATTTTTTACATTTTTATCTATTTTTTATTTTTATTATTTTATTGCAAATTTGGGATTTTTTTAGAATATTAATTGCAGCCCGCATTTTGTTTGAATCAAATTAAAATCTAATTTTTTTTTACTTTTTTTTCTTTATTTTCTTTTTCCTCTCGGGTGAATCAACCTTAAAGTGTTGATTTATCTCCAAAATCCAGTGTGATGCATGGAAATACTATATGAGCAGAAACCATGTATCGCAATGAAAGTTGATTGATCTAGTAGCTAGAAAGAGTTGGGGCCGAGTTGAAGAAAAGCATCATTGGATCATTGACTAGTACACAGTTCTCGAGGTCAAGAAGACGCGCACACATGGGCAAGATGTATAGGATTCTATAAGGGGAGGGGGTACATGGACGGCCAAGATAATTTAGGCTATTCAAATCATGCGGCAATGAGTGCGCCACATTTTAGATTTTTTATTTAATTTTATTTTTTGATTTCTTGAGTATTTGAGGTTTGTTTTTGCCCATTTTCTTGCCATTTTTCTCCTTTTTCTTGCAGATTTTAAATCTAAAACAAAATAAACAAACAAAATTAATTATTTTACAAAAATAATTTTTTACAATAAAACAAACAAAAATTACTAAAAATGAATAAAAACTTCTAAAATTAACAAACATTAACAAATATACTTATTTAAACTTAGGAATATTTCTAGAAATTACTACAAATATTATAAAATATATTTACACACTTAAAACTCATTTACAAACATTTTAAAACACAAAATAAAATCACAAAATATTATTTTTTTTACGGTTTTGATTATTTTCAAACTAATTAATTATAAAACACACAGTAATGACTTTAAAATTACTAAAAATATTATTAAACATAAAAAACACATTAAAAACATATTTTTAAACATGTTTTTTGGAAATTCAGTAAATCATTTCAAAATTCTATCATTTTAATTGTTAGGGATTAGTAATAAGCTGGTTGGGAGTATGATGAGATTGTAAAAGTATACATTTTCTAAGAATAAAAATAGTTATTTATGCTTTTATTTCTCATTAAATCTTCTAATTAATATAATTTTGTGTTCATTAGGATTTTTGCATCTTACTGTGTAAATATGTCTAAAAATATGTTTTTAATGTGTTTTTATGTCTAATAATATTTTTGGTAATTTAGAGTTAATTTAGTGTGTTAAATATGTGTTTAGTTTGTAAATAATCAAAACCATAAAAAATAATATTGTGTGTTTTTATTTTGAGTCTTAAAGTGTTTGTAAATAAGTTCTTAAGTTTGTAAATATGTTTCTTTATTTTTTATAATTTCTAAAAATTTTTCTAAGTCCTAAAATTCATATCTATGTCAAACCAAAAGAGATTGGAAATTTTAGAAGTTTTTAACAATTTTTGTGTGTTTTATTGTAAAATAAATATTTTTAATAATTATTGTAAATTTTTTGTTTGTAAAATAATTTATTTTAATATGTTTGTGAATTTTAGATTTAAAATCTAAAGAAAAAAATGGAGTAAAACGATGCAAAAGGGACAAAAATAGATCGCAAATGCACAAGAAACTAAAAGTGACATGTGGAAGCTCTAGAATGTGTTGTTTCTGTACATCCATTTGCCATGCAGCATTGGATTCCGTGCTAGGATTTGCATAGAACCTAGCTAATTCATGTGAAAGAAAGAAAGAAATTTTTTTTTGTTTTGAATCAGTGTGAGCTAATTCGCTAGGCAATGGGAAAAGATAAGAAAAAAATAAAAAATAATAAAAATAAAAATAAATAAATAAAATTATACTAAAAATATTATTAAATATTTTTTTAAATAGTAGTCTTTTACTACTATAAAAAGGGGGTTCTCCCCCCAGGACACCCATGGTGGAGTTCTCCCCTTATCTTCTCTTATCTTCCTTTCTGCTGAGTTAGATTCAGCAACACCCCTTTAGGGTGGAGATACTATTAGAGTATTTTCCTAACTCCATTAAAAATAATAAAATAATACCTAAATTAGTGTAGAGAGTTTGGTGAGACAGAGAGATGATCTTATATGTATAGTATTCTAGTATGCATTTTATCTCTATATCTGCTTTTTAATGCATAAAATTTTATGGCATAAATTATATTTTTATGTTTTTAGTAATTATTGTTAGTGTTATTATGTTGCCAATTTTTATATACATTTAGTCATTCTTTTTTATGTAATTTAATTGTGTTGCATAATTAATATTAATAATAAAATATTGCTTGATATTATGGAATGTATTTTAGTACAATATGACTTGTGATATTATCGATTGTAGGTATTTTATAAGAGGAAATGCTTTCAGAATTAAGGTAGAAATTTATTCCATTTAAATATAATAATTTTGATTTGTTATTATCTTTTTTATCTTAAAATTATATTAGTTATGATTGTAGTGACAGCGGTTATAATTTTTATAATTAATACATCAAATCATTAGTGAGAGATGATTATTTTTCAAATTTTTATAAGAAAATCCTTACTGCACTATAGCTTGCTATATTGTTGCTTTATGTTGACTTATCAAATTAGTCAAATTGCTTGCAATTAATGAGAAAAGAAATAATAAACAAATGCTTCTGATAATTATTATTTCGAGTTAAAATTTCATATCAGTTATGAAAGATATAAAGGATTTTGAAAACATAATCTTAAGATAGAAAAGATAAAAAAAAAACAAAATTAATATATTTTAATGGAAAAAATTATTACCTTAATTCTGGCAAAACCTTGTCTTATTAAATAGTTTAAGAATTCACTATGTCATCCTCTGTCAACAATAAATCAAGCATTAACAAGCATTTATTGTGCTAGTTCATGTCTATAATGATACAGCAAAAACTCAACTTAATAAACAAGCATGATTTTAGTGTTATTAATATTAATTATGCAACACAATTAAATTGCATAAAGAAAGCCTGATTGAATTTATGCAAGAATTAAGCAGCATAACAACATTAACAATGATTATTAAAAATGTAGAAATATAATTTATTCTATAAAAATATAAGCATAACGAAACAAATATAGAGTTAAAAACCATATTAGAGTGCTATGCATATAAGATCATCTCTCTGTCTCAACCGACTCTCTATACTAATTTAGGTGTTATTTTATTATTTTTAGTGAGGTCGAAAAAGTTTCCTAATAGTACCTCTTTCCTAAAAGGGAGACAGCTGAGTAGAAGGCTCAGTAGTTGAAAAACTAATAAAAGGCCAAGAATGGCCGTGTAAGGATTAAAGGGGCGAGGGGCTATTTATAGCCTTTAAAAAAAAGCTATTCACATTTATTATTATTGTTTTTATTATATTTTATATATTTATTCTTATTTATTTTATATTTCTTAATCAGGGGCGCCTTTTCTTTTATTAAGAATCAGCGTGAGCTGCCTTGATTTTATTTTTTATTTTTTTCTTTTTTGCGTTACAACTATCTGCACTAAGCTTTTTTGGGCTCATAATCTAGTGATTTGCATGTAAGTGACGGACACGCACGAACGGATAGATTGTTTAACTGTTGGCTAGAGCTGCGGTTGAGATTGAAGTCAACATGGTAGAGTAAACACTTGAAGTAAATAGTCGAATCATTCGAGGTAAGCTGATCTAACTGCTTAAAGGACAGCTACACGTGAAGCATGCCACACGTAATCCAAAGCTGAATTCTAACATTCCCTGACACACATCAGACTTCGCAGATGGTTTGGATGAGCTAAGGTGGCATGATCCAACAATGCAGGATGTGCCGTGCTTAGTTTGCAATTACCTAAACTTACAAAACAAAAGATTAAATGCAAAGCTTTTCTTTATCTAGAACAAATAAAGTAATGAGTTAAAAACATTAGCTTTTTTTTTTTAATTTTTAATTTTTGAATTTTTTTATTTTTTATTTAATAATAAATACACTAATAAGACATGCAAATAATTAAAATAATGTATACAAAAGATAGAGATAGATTACTTACCTGTTTCCAGCTTAATATGGCAATTTGATAAAAGTGATGGCACCTCCCCAGCAACGGCACCCAGTTTTGTTGTGTCATCCAAAATGTTTCTTTAAACGCAGACATATGTATTATAAAAATATTATCATATCCACATGAAGGTGGATAATTTATAGGATTGATAATTTAACGATTGAAAAAGCAAGGTAATTTTATTGAGATTTTAAAGAAAATAAATTTTTTTAAATTTTTTAAATAAGAATTTAAAACATAAAATTAAAATAGTGAAGCTTTGAGAATCCTTTGTATGCCAACATAAAATTAAATAATTATCTAAAGCATTTGATTTATTATACTTTTTCTTATTAATAGCAAGCACATTTACTATTTCTATAAGTCAACCTAAAACGACAGTATAGCAAGCTATAATGTAATAAGGATTTTCTTATAAAAAGTAGTAAATTAATCATCTCTCACTAAGGATTTGGTGCACTAACTATGAAAATTATAATCATTGTCACTACAATTATAATTAACATAACTTTAAGATAAAAAAGATGATAACAAGTCAAACGTTAATTTTGACAGCACCTTGTCTTATTAAATGGTTTAAGAATCTCTATCGATAATAAATCAAGAGTTAACAAGCATTTACTGTGCTAGTCTATGTCTATAATGTAGCAAAAACTCAACTTAATAAACAAACATGGTTTCAGTATTATTAATATTAATTATGCCACACAATTAAATTACGTAAAGAAAGCAAGATTGAATTTATGCAAGAATTGGGTAGCATAACAACATAACAATAATGACTAAAAACATAGAAAATAAATATATTCCATAAAAATATAAGTATTACAAAGCAGATATAGAGTTAAAATCCATACTATAGTTGTCACAACCCGCCTTTTCGGGCTGTGATTAAAATCTATTTCTTACTTACTTAGGGCCAAAAATTGAGGAAACTTTTTTTTTTAAACTGAATAAATATTTCACATACCATAATTTTCAGAAACCTCCAAAATACTTTCATAATCTTGTATTTACATAAACATTCATACTTTTATAACATTTTC
>CAMOHE010046990.1:44979-100334 GCA_946598075.1 Artocarpus hirsutus
ATGTAATAAGGATTTTCTTATAAAAAGTAGTAAATTAATCATCTCTCATTAAGGATTTGGTACACTAACTATGAAAATTATAATCGTTGTCACTACGATTATAATTAACATAACTTTAAGATAAAAAAGATGATAACAAGTCAAACGTTAATTTTGACAGTATCTTGTCTTATTAAATGGTTTAAGAATCTTTATCGATAATAAATCAAGAGTTAACAAGCATTTACTGTACTAGTCTATGTCTATAATGTAGCAAAAACTCAACTTAATAAACAAGCATGGTTTCAGTATTATTAATATTAATTATGCAACACAATTAAATTACGTAAAGAAAGCAAGATTGAATTTATGCAAGAATTGGGTAGCATAACAACATAACAATAATGACTAAAAACATAGAAAATAAATATATTCCATAAAAATATAAGTATTACAAAGCAGATATAGAGCTAAAATTCATACTATAGTACTATGCATACAAGGCCATAATGTTGTTATTTTTAATGGGGTCAAAAGAGTAATCTAACAGTATATTCTCCCTAACAGGATATTACCAAGTTGGAGACTCAGTAGTTAAAAGAAGGAAAGCATGAGAAGGGCCAAAAGGCCCGTGTCAAGTTTAGGAGGGTGTACCCCTTATTTATAGTGGAAATTTTCACTATTGAAGATTTTTTTCTTATTATTTTATTATGTTATATTTATTTTAATTTTTTATTTTATTTATTTATTTTGTTCAGCTGTCCCCACGTAAATCAGCTGAAGAGCTGATTATATATATATTTTAGTTTTTTTTCTTCTTTCTCTTGTTGATACGTGTCTTTAGTGTGCAAGATTTACTCCGTAATCTAGTGTGATGCGCGTAAAGGATAGACGGATTTAGACCTTCAAATCGCTGACTACTGACTGGAATTACTGTTGGGATCGAGTCAACATGAATGGAAGTAAACACATGCCTGAAGACTATTAGATCAGTTCATGTATTTAAATCTGACGGTTACCGTGACAAAAGCACATGGAGAAAGCCGCATGTGATTTGGCACTGAATTCTGAGATTCCCTGATATGCATCGGCCACAGGATAGTCCGGATGAGTTGGGCAGTATAATCTAACGATGCAGGATGTGCCGCATGTCCGTCTTTTGAATTTTTAATTCCTTTTGATTTCTTGTGCATTTGAGGTCTATTTTTGCTGTTTTTATGCAATTTGGCTCTGTTTTCCTCCATATTTTAAATCTAAAATTCACAAACATACTTAAATTAATTATTTTGCAAAAAAAATATTGTTGTATTAAAAATTATTGATTTTACAATAAAACACACAAAAACTAATTACAAACTTCTAAAATTTTAGTTTTTTTAGTTTGACACAGATATGACTTTGAATACTTGAAAATATTTTTAGAAATTACTAAAAATATTATAAAACATATTTATAAATTTAAAATTTATTTACAAACACTTTTAAGACTCAATATTATTTTTACGGTTTCAATTATTTATAAACTAAACACATATTTAATACACTAAAACGACTATAACATTAAAAATATTATTAAACATAAAAAGCACACTAAAAACGTATTTTTTTTAAAATAAATTTACACACGAAGAAACAAAAATACTAATTGACACAAGAATGCTAATAACTAGACAATTTAACGAGAAATAAAAATATAAATAAATGATTTTAACCTCTAAAATGTACACTTTTACGGTCTTATCACCCATGCCATGCCAAATTGAAGAAATCATGGAGACAAATGGTGAGAAAGTCTCTTTCCAGGGAGCGATGGTGCCGACAAAGACAGCTCCTACATAGACTTGCCTTTTTGCTAGCCGTTTGGATATCCTACCTGGCCGAGGGATATCTTCGTTCTTGAAGTTGATCATGCTTTCACATTTGGGGCTCATTTTTCACATGCTGCGGATACCATTTGAAGAGGTGATTATGAAGGTGATATTGGCATGGCAGGACGAAAGTCAAGCTTTGTGCACTACGGGGTTCAAAGTTGATTTTCTCGCTTCGTTTATCTCAAAGATTGCCGAGGCTACATTTGCACGTGACATGGCCAATTCGAAGGCTGATGCCTTGAAGGCAAGAGCTATTGAGCTCTAAAGAGAATTGGTCATGGTAGAGAGACGGATTATAAGCCATTCAATTTCTTTAAAGGATAGATCTTGCATCAAGAGTGCACAATGCTTCGAGGCCAATAGCATTTCTACATTGACTTTTTTATGTATGATGTAATCATAGGAATAGATTCCTTAGATCTAAACATCTTAACTTTTAACGTAACTTTGCTTTTATTGCTCCAGAGGGAACAGCCTTCCTCTGATTAGACAGCTTTCGTCTTCTGTTACTTGACTATCCTGTATTTGGCATATATTGTTTCTTTGTTGCTAACTTCCTTATGCTCTTACTTTTTGGATTTTGTGTAGAAAAGTGTTGCATGCTGGAAACTTGGAACATATATTCTTTTATTTTAAGGCATGCCTTGTTAAAGAAAAGGTTCATTCATTTCTTTTTCTTGGTTCAAAAGATGGAGTGGTGAGTAGTCGCACAAAAAAAATATTGTTTTACTTTTGTAAAAGAAGTGAATGTTGCAATGATGTAAATTATGAGTATACGAGAGCAAATATGAATGTATCTCTATCACTTTTTCCTTTGCGGGAAAGACAAAGGAAAAAAACAAAATGATTTTTCACAAGGCCTCAAAATGCTTCATATATATATTTTTCGAGAATTCATACAATTTGCCATTGATTTACAAAAGAAATAAAATTTCAAAAAGAGTACGGAGTATGAGAAATTTTCGTACTGATGATCTTCCCCAGAGGCAAATTCAATCTTAACCTGGCGGGGTTGAACGTCTCCAAATAGGTCCTTGAAGCAGTCTAGCTCAAGAGTGGCGTTCGTCCAAAGCGGTCAAAATGGTCAACACATAGATGGATCACATGGTCCACATCTAGAGGAGAACTTTCTTGGAGAGAGTCTTCAAAACACAATTGTGTGTTCTCTAGGCGTAGCAGCGTTTAAGCCACTTGCCGTTGATGACTTCGTTTGTTCTATCTCTATAAGCTTTTTTTGACAATGCAAGGTCCTTCCTATGATGGAGAAAAATTGGATGGCCTAGAGATTTGACATCGTATGTGTTCAGCAACCTTAGGTATGAGATCTCTGGGGAAGAATATGCGTCAAAGCATCATCCTATCGTAAGCTTGCTTGATTCTTTGTTAGTACTTGTTGGCCTTTCTTTGCACGAAATCTCTCTTTCATACAACATTTTAAGATTGAGGACTCATAGAGCCCCGCAAGATTTGGCTTCCCATTTGACGTCATTGACATTAGGGACACAAACGAAGTGAACTTCGAGTTCCACTAGAGACATCGCTTCGGAGCCATAAACTAGCAAGTAAGGTGACAATCCTGTTGCTGAGCAAGATGATGTGCAATACGCCCACAGACAATCGGGCAAGTGGAGCTTCTATATTCATATACCATTTTGGTCAAAATGCAGAGAAACGTTTTGTTTGTGGCCTTCCCTTGATTGTTGCCTTACGGATAGCAAGAAGTGGAGCATTTATGCTTAATTCCTTGATTAAGAAGAGTGGTACTAACCTTTTTGTTAATAACAAGAGTGGTACTAATCTTTTTGTTAATGAAAGGAGTACCATTGTCATTGACGATCATGCACAAAATTCAAATTGGCACATGATGTGCTTGCAGATAAAGTTAACAATTGTGGCACCAGAGGCCTTTTGCAGTGGCATGGATTTTACCCAATTTGTGAAGTTTTCATCAGCTATGAGGATCTAAACATATTCGTCAAAGGCCAGGTGGATCGGGCCGATTAGATCAAGCCTACGTATGAAAAGGCCATAGAGTTTTCATGTTGTACAAGGCAGTATGTAGCATGTGGAAGAGATTGCCGTAGATTTCACATGTATGGTATTTGTGAACAAATGTAGCCTCATCTTTCTCCATTGTCGGCCAAAAGCAACCCATACTCAAAAGTTGATGATAGAACTTCTTCTCGCCTTAGTGTTCTCCGCATTCTCTAAAGTGGATTTCACGTAACACTTTTTTTGCTTCAGTCTTGTCAAGGCACTAAAGTGGTTCTCTGTTGAACTCTTCGTAAAACAACATACTTCCTTGTATGAAGTACCTTTTGGACATTCTCTATAGCTGATGGGCATCTTTCCAGTTTGGCAAAAATGTCCCATGAATGAGGTATTCCAAGTAAGGAGTCCTCTAATGCTCTAGTAATTCGGTCATAAAAGCTTCTACCTTGGAGAGAGGGACTAGCATATAGGACACGTAAACTACGCAACATGGGTTTCCTGTTTCTTTTTTTGGCAAAAGTAATCTTTTCTTTGAATTTTATCATAGAGACTTATGTGGGAGTTTATCCTGCATGTTTCTTCATGAAATTCTTGGAGTTGTTGCTTGGCCTTATTTTCATTGACCCACCTTGCAAAGACGCCTCTAGAAAGCCTTCGAAAAAGATCTCCAAAAAGAATGACGTAATCATTAAGGATCTTCATGCTCCCCCTTTTCTTTGGAGTAGGCAACACTTCACGGATAGGGATCCTCTAATTGTTGCGCGGGCTTTCGCCGTCCTTTGGAGCTATGGCCATGGACGAAGATAGGCTAATCTTTTTTCACTATGTGCACGTCCATGGCTTTTTTGGAAAAACAGACTTGGGACCTCAAAGTGGCCAACAGTTGGCATATCAATTGGTGGACCGCCAGAGTGTGCTCTATGATCACTTTCCTAAATTCCCTAATCAGCTTTTGCGCAAGAGTTTGGTCGAGAGCCAAGGAGGCTTTTTTTTTATGGCAAATTCTCCCTCTAATTTTTTAACTACCAAGTTGGAGTCTTACATGACTTTGAGTTTCTGGAAGCCCATGCTCTAAGAAGTAGCAAGCCCTATGACAAATGCCTCGTATTTAGCCACGTTGTTGGTGCACGAAAACGTGAGCTGATGCATAATGGTAGTGGCGTGCCCATCCGGACTAGTGAATATGATCCTGGTTCCTCCGAATGTAGCCATTACAGATTTGTTGAAGTACAAGGTTCAAAACTATTATATCTCCTCGGCGACACAGGTCATCTCCGATTGTTGCTCAGCGGGTTTCGATACGATTGTCTTACTGTTGATCATAGGCGCCTCCAAAGCAATATCAAGCAGCGTTAGAATAGGCGTTTTGGAAGCCCGTCAGGTGGTGTTGGAGTAAGCGCCTTATCTCTGCCATAGTTAAATTGCATTATTAAATCAACAACATCTTGGCTTTTGATTACTTTTTGCATTGTGCAAGTGATGTCGAACTCTAAAAGTTGAAATAACTAGCAGGCAAGCGGCCCAAAAGCACTGGCTTAGTAAAGAGGTAACAGAGTGGGTTAGCCTTAATAATGAGATGAAGTTCGTGAGCTAGGAAATAGTGGTGAAGTCGTTGTGAGGCATAAATGAAAGTGTGGCATTCCTTCTCCGTTTTCCATTATCTTGCTTTCGGGCCATGAAGTTGGTGACTCACATAGTAGACTGGGCATTCTTTGCCTTTGAAATCCTCTTGAGCTAAAAGCGCTCTGACAATCACCTTCATCGTAGTGATGTAGAGCTTCAATGGCTTTCCAGACTCCAGAGCATTCATAGGCAGAAGGTTGAAGATTGTCTTTTGGGTGTCTTCAAAAACCTTTTGGTGGTGCTCTATCCATTTGAATTTGGAGTGATACTTGAGGAGTGGAGTGAATGTGGAAGAGAAATTTACCATTCCCGAGATGAATTTCCAGATGTAAGAGAGATTGCCTAACAATCCCTTTAGTTCTTTGGGCATTTAAGGTGGTGTTGTTGCTGTGAATTTTTTTTAACTTTGAAGGGATTAACATTTATTCCTCATTGATGGACTATGAATCCAAAGAATTCCAAAAGCACACTTCTTTGGATTCATTTTCAAGTTGTATTTGCAGCATCTTTTGAACACCTTAATCAAGGTGCTTTAATAGTCTTAACTGGAGTAGGATTTAACGATAAACTCATCCATGTAGTCTTTGACTTCCTTCCCCATCATATCATGGAAGATGGCGATCGTCGCTCTTTGGTATGTTGCATTTCCATTCTTTAAGCTAAATGGCATCACGGTAAAGTAGAATTTGTCGAATGGCATCTAGAATGCCATTTTCTCTTATATCTTTCAGTGACCTTTTAATTTGATTATAGCCGTTAAAAACATCCATGAAGGAGAGTATTCCATGGCCAACGGCGAAGTCAATAAGAACATCTATATTCGGCAATGGGAACTCATCTTTCAAACAAATTTTGTTGAGGTCCTAAAAGTCGACACAAATACAAATTTTGTTGTTCTTCTTCTTCACGAGTATGATGTTGGCCAACTCGGGTGCTTTATATGTTTGATGATACTGACTTTGCTAAGTTTTTTGACTTCTTTTTGTATTTGTGCTCCGTGTTGGACATTAAGAGCATGACAGACCAATCCTGTATCTAATCTAGGCATGTCTTTGTAATTTGATGTGAATACATCCATGTGGTCTCGAAGCAAGTTGACAAATGGGTGACACTTTTTGAGGGAGAGCTAAGAACCAATGGAGACTTTCTTTTCTATGAAGAAGCCATCTTGCTTGCATTTTGATACTCGTTAAGTTTTGATGACTTCTTTGGGTTCTCTAGAGGGAGTTTATCCAAAGACAACTTCTTTGGCAACAAACACCCCATCATGTGTAATGTCATCACTAACTACTCTAGAACAGGTGTAAGGTATGCTCTTCTTCATTCCAGGGGCCTTCTCACTTGAAGTGGCAAGGCCCCCAACCATGTCATGAGTAGTAGAGGTCCTACCGCAGGGGAGAGAGGACTTTATGAATTGAGGAGTCGTTTGCTTTTTACTTTTTTTTTCTTGGAGATCATACACCAATCCTCATCATCAAGGTCCCTGATATCTAGCTATAAAGGCAGAGGGATGCCAATAGTCTAAAAGTCCTTCCTATCTCTAGAGTCGGTTAAGTTGTCGTAAAACTTTACATCGGTGTAGTGGACCTCTGTTTGATTAAATGTGGACTAATTAACCGAAATGCACACAACTTTGTTTCCTAACCGTGCATTTATGCATTGGTGAAATGAGAAGAAAACGGTTTGGTGTTTCTTCAATAAAGGTCTTCCAAGGAAGAGACGATAACTCATGTCAGCATTGATTATGTGGAATCAGGTAAAAAAGTGAAGCAACCCAACCTTTAAATCTAGTTAAATACCTCAAGTTGAGATTTCAACGGCATTGCCAAATCCAATGATAGAGGTCTCTTTTTTGTCAATTTGGCTTAGAGGAACTCTGGCAACAATAAAAACAGACAACATGATGATATTGATAGAGGAGCCAGTGTCGACCAAAGCATTTCAAACATGAACATTGTTGATTATGGCCTCTAAGTAAAAGGGGTGACTATGATTCGAGTATGGTGCTTCCATGTCTTAGTTAGTAAAAAGATGGAGTTGGTGCTTGAAAGGCATAAGTAAAGGAGGCCTCGTTTGTGTATTATTAAGGTCCTTAATCGGTGAAGACTTTTAGCAATGCCTTTGTCGCAACTATGCAAGCTTGTGGCTCAAGGCTGAGTTGGTCGAATAGTGATTTGAATTGTAAACTCTGATAGAGTGCTCATACAATGAAGTAGTCTGAGTAGAAATTAGTTTGTGATCAAAGTCTTTGGCATGGATGACTACGCATTTAGGTATGCTTTCTCCAGGGAATAGTCCAGCTTTAGAGACAAGAAGAGTTGTTGCATGTCAAGCATTCTAAATAGGGGCTACGAGTCTGAAAACAATGCAATGACATCTTAAGTCTCGAGAAGGTTGTCTTGGGGTGGCTTTCCAAGAAAATACTAAATGGGGATCTCAAGTTGGTAGAATTCTTCAATTGTCATGTCCTTTAGGAAGGTTTGCTCCATAGCTGAGACCTCCATGATGGAGGCCTCCGTGGCATTTAGAGAAGGACTGATCATTCCAAGTAGCACCAAGTTTGGGAAGGGCATTGCTTCTAATGACGAAGTCTCATTGTGTGTTGTCTTTGGTGAAGAGTTTATTATTATATGCTTATCTTCAAAAGTCAAGCGACATCTTGCGGTGAGCTTACCCTCTACCACTAGAGGCTTCCTCTAGGGAAAATTGACAAAGGTCTCAATGAAAGGCTTAGCTATTCTTATGATGTAGTTGAGGGCCAATTCAAGTTCTTCTTTGAACATGAACTTTCTCTTAGCCATAGGATTTTACAAGGAAGTTTCCCCAATCTTGAAGTTTTCCCCCACCTACTCAGAGGTGGTATGATTTTCCAAAATGAGGTGGTGTGGAGTAGCATCTCCAAAAGGCCTTTTTGCAATTTCCAAAAGCTTCTCAAATAGTTTTGGGAGGCTTTGGATCATTTCCCCATACCCAGACTTCTTCATCGGAACTGTCCTTCTCCATTTTGTCAAAGTTGTGGTTCACCATGGCACATGTTTCTTTTCTTTTATGCCGCGGAAGAGGATTGGAATTGATGCTTTGACTTTTTTTTGGAAAGCATGAGAATTCTGTCCTTGATCTTTTCATAGAGCGTTTGGCAAATCGTGTTGTGCATAGAGGTAGGATGGCTTACATAACAAGGATAGAGGCAATACTTTGGGTCCCTTTGGTCTGACATGGAGGGTGGTCGTTAGGGAACGAATGGCAAGATCACTTCATTGCAAATTAGTTGCTCCAAGATTGTATGTAATTCTTTGTCACGGCACAACAAAAGAGGGAAGAGGGTTCTCTTTAATAGAGGAGCCATTGGTGGTCTCTTAGAGGCAACAAGCGATTACGGTGACGTCGACTTCTTTTCTCTTTAATTGTATGAAGTTTTTAAGACTCAGACGGAGAGAGCAATCCTCTTGGTGAACTCAAGGAGATGAGAAAATTGGTTGATGTTGATAATCTTTAGATGAACCTGATATTCCAAGTTGATGTTGTTGATGCAAATTTTGAAGAGTGCTCCTTCATCGCTTTCATGATAGCAATCGAGTGCAAGGTTACAAAACCTTCGAACGAAGTCCACAAGGTCCTCCCTCATTTTTGTCGTGTGTTGTTAAGTTAGATAACAGTGACTCTATCTTCATTTTGGAAGTATTTACAGAAAAAGTGAGTGACCATATCTTCTCAAGTTTAGATGATGCCAAGGGCTAAAGTGGTGTACCATGTATTGATGTGCTCTTTTAGAATGCAATTACGACTATCAAACAACATGGAGGGTGTCTCATATCCCGAAGGATAAGTCTTTTGGTATAACTCCAAAGTGTAAGGTGGTCGAGGCAAATACCTTGCGTCCTCTGGATCAACTCTGTACATGTATTGTTGCAAAAGTTATATGACATCTTCCCAGGTGAGCAGCTTCAACTGAGTCAACTTTAGAGGCTTTGGTGCTTCGTCAACATAGGCTTTTTGAAGTGTCATGTCATCTATGGGATTTGAAGTCAACTCTTTGTAGAGAAGTCCTCAGAGTTCATTAACTTCAAAGAGGATGCCGTTATGGGGCTCTGTAAGGTAACGAATGGCATCGTAATGTCAAGTGCCTTGGGCTGGCCTCTGTCACCATTATCACTGGTGTTGAGGATATTGTGCTACAAAGCAGACTCTTCCACGGAAGTTCTTTGAGGCGAGTTCTCTTGAGGCAAGGTGCCATGGTTGTTTGGTGGCCTAACTTCCCCAATGAAGTCGCCTTAATATGTGGGTCTAGTAGATCCATGGGGTGTGACTTGTCGGGGTAGTACATAAGTTGGACTCCGATTAGCTAGTGTTGTAAATGACATGGCTAGATTGATGGATGAATTCATACGATAAGACCTCCAACAAGTGGTGGGGATAGTTAAGCCTAGATTAGACTAAAGAAGGTAGCTTTTAGGACCCATTTTATTGTTGAATAACTCAAATAAGACCTATGATAAAAACCAAGAAAACATGAAAAAGATAGCGATGGAGGAACTATCATAAGCGGTGACGATGGGAGGAGTAGTCAATGGTTGATAGAGCAATGACTTCAAAGGGTAGAGGCAAAGCTAGCTCTGTCATTGGATCTGGGCTATTTTTGTGACCTAAGGAGCTGACACATGAAGTTTTGGAGTGTTGGAAAAATGTGAACGCAACAGAATTGATTTTATTTTAAATCAAGGCCTTTTTTCCAGATAACAAGTTAGACATGCTATGTATATAAATTAATTAAGATCTTACGTACTTCTTAGCATTTGAACTACACTTCTACCAGGAAAGAACTTTGACAAAATTGCTACTTAGAATTGTACTTGAAAGAGCTTCAACTAATTAGTCTTCTTTGCTAGTCTCTTTTCCATGACCGAAATACGAGTGGGCATACATCGTTCAACTTTTCCCTTAGTAACGTCTCCTTCTAACCACAAGTGAAAACCAAGAGCTAAGGTTTAGGATGTTGAACAATAGCCTTATGGGAATTTTAGAGTTTCTTAATCTAAAATATGCTCTCTAAATTTCTTTGTTGATCTAAATAACAATAAGAATAAGTATCCTATATATAGTGCTGGTAGGGAGTGAATTCTACTTAAAAAAGGCTTCTAAATTCAAAACTGGGTCAAAATCCACATCAAAATATGCGAAAATGCATAATAGGATTTCACTTAACTGGCCTACCAATCCTGACCACTGGCCAACTAGTTGTATTGTTTTTATAACTACGTTATGCTCGACCAGCCAGCTGAATGAAGGCATGGCATGTCGATCCACCCAATTCTGGAAGTTTCTATATCTTATTCTTGACAAGAATCTTAGATAGAGCCCCAATTTTATTTCAAATAACCTAATAGAGAAGTTACTGATTAAAATAGTCATATACAGATAATCCCATATCAAATAAAATATATTTTCAAAAAATCCAACATGTTTATCTTGAATTAATTCAACTAATAAACTAACATAAATTATTAAATCTAATCAACTGAATTTATACCAATATAAGAATTAATGTAAGTCACCAATATGTAGGAAAAATACGCCATATCGTTGCATGAAATATTATGAACCAACAAAGGGGACTCAATGGACAAATATAGATCAAGCCCCTATAATTATAAAATAATAAGTCCCCAACATATTTATTTTAAAATTATCAACTCTTAAGCTATTCCACTCAAAGCTTAGAGCTACACTCTTGAACCATATAAAATTACAAAACTCCAATAAGTTTATAGTCCATGACATATCATAATGTGTAACATCTCCATAGGATATTCATAATTGGTTTAAGGATAAATTCTGTTTTACTTTTCCAATTATTTTTATCTTATGTCCCATTATATCACCATTGGGATGCTCACTATTCATAAATAATGTACCATTCGGTTACATCTATGTATCCAAATGATTGAACGCTTTAGTTTCCAATTACTAGAGAATGTATGTAAGAGAATATCATTGACTCTACAAAAAATCTATATATTCTATATTTTTGAATAACGAGTCCACGAAATCAACAGTCATGTCTCCAATACACTGGTATGTGTACCATCATCTAATTCAAGATGTCACCCTTTGATACATCAAAAGATACAAGTTAAGAATACGGGTGCATTAATTCATTTCATGATTAAGATACAACAAATACAAATGTCTAAAGTGAATTGATTTAAACAAACAGAATTATTAATCAAATCAATTTATCTATAATCTCGATCCAATATATATTGTCACCTGTGACAATATACCAACGTTTCTACTTGTGAAGTCCAACTCTGATGACCAAGACAAGTTATCTCCTATTAGGGATGTAGACAACATAATAGTCTTAATATGAATAAAGCGTCCAAATTTGTTCCCTTGATTACGAACCTTATCATGCAGACTATTTCCTTTAATATTTATGTCTTCCGCATAATTTGTCCATCATATACACGATCTTAAAGATTTAGATTGATTTTTTTTTTCTTATCATATATTCAACATAAATGAACATAAAAAGGACAACACTCGATGTATGAAAATAAATAATGAACTCTTTATTGATTAAATGTCTCCAAAAACTATTACATTATTTAATCCTTAGGGCACCTTGTCTAACAATCTCCCATTTACCCTAAGTGAGTAAATATGACATGTTATATATCCCTATAGCCTCTACATTCTTCTCAAAAGCCTTCATTGGTAGTGTCTTCGTTAAAGGATTAACTATCTTGTCCTCAGATATGATCTTGCTTACTGCAACATGTCCATTCTCTATGAAGTCCTTTATCACATGATACTTTCGATGTATATGTTTACTCTTCTTGTGAAATCTTAGCTCCTTAACATTAGCTATTGCTGCAATGTTGCCATAGTACATCGTCATCGACCTACCCATGCTAGGAACTATCTCTAGATCTCCAAAGAACTTGCAAAGCCATACAACTTTTTTCGAAGCTTCACTAGCTACCACATACTTAACCTTCATCGTTAAATCTAAAGTGCAATATTGCTTGACACTTCTCCAAACAATGGCGCCTCGTCTGAGAGTAAACACAGATCTTGAAATTGATATGCTCAAATTCAAACAAGATTGAAAATCCAAATAAGTATATCTAAGAGGTGTTAGATCCTCACTATAATATACTAGCATATAACCTCTAGTCCTTCTCAGGTACCTAAAAATATGCTTGACTGCACCCCAATGGTGTGGTCCTGGATTCGACTGAAATCAACTCACTATCCCAACCGTATAACATACGTCAAGTCACGTGTAAAGCATAAAATACATGAGACAACCTACTACCAAAGCATAAGGCACCTTCTTCATTTATTCTCTTTCTTCATCAGACTTTGGAAAGTCTTTCTTAGAAAGAGTAATTGCAAACCTAGATAGTTGCCTACCTTTCTTAGAGCTATGCATTGCATACTTCTTGAGAATCTTGTCTGTATAGGTAGCTTGGGATAAAGCTATCATTTTGTTCTTCCTATCTTGAAAATTTTAGATACCAAAAATATAATTAGCTTCACTCAAGTCCTTCATGTCAAACTGCTTAATTAACCATAATTTGACTGATGACAATGCCCTAAAGTGATCACTAATAAGAAGATGTCATCTACATAGAGCAATAGAAAAACCACCTTCCCATCCTTGATGTGTTTGTAAACACATGGTTTGTCCACGTTTTGTTCGAACCCATTAGTCTTGATCACTTAATCAAATCTTATATTACAAGAACAGGAAGCTCGCTTAAGACCATAAATAGACTTTAGCAGCTTACAAATCTTATTCTCTTGACCCTTAGCTTTAAACCAGTCTAGCTATACCATATGTATGGTCTCATAGAGAAAGCCATTCCAAAAAGCCGTCTTGACATCCATTTGTCAAATCTCATAATCGAGAGTAGTAGCAATGGACAAAAGAGAGTAGATGGACTTAAGCATAGCTACAAACGAAAAGGTTTCCTCATAATTGATTCCTTCATTTTGCATGTATCACTTTGCTATCAGTCTAGCCTTATAGGTTTTGACTTTCTCATTAACACCTCTCTTCCTTTTGTAGACCCATTGAAACACTCGTTATTTTAACGGGTATGATTTTTGTAAAATCATATGAATAAAATATCACTTTAGTATTTTTACCAAGTCTCCGTAGTAAATATTTAAAACCTACCTATCACTCATCACTTCTACCAACCTTGTCCCGCTACATTAATGCTTAATTAAGTAGCCTTCTTCTTATTTGGAGACATAAAATTAATTCACCTCAACTACTTACAGACATAGAATTAATTAACCTCAACTACCAGGAGACATTGATATATTTTCTCAACCACCTTTTTAATGCTTCCTTCATCTTCTTCCACAACTTGCCCCATTTGCCCCCTCAATTATGTTGGCATTATTTGCTAAAAGTCTCCCTGGGAGATATAATAATATTTTCTTTTAATGTTCATTTATTTCTTCCTACAACTTTTCCCATAAACCTACAATTATCTCCCGCTCCTCAATTATTTGATGCCTATTTATTCAACCATCATCACTCTCTTCTCTAGTTTCTCATTCTCTCCTTTCTTACTTCAATTTCTAGGTAAAGACACAAGGCATAAAGCTCTCTTTGTAGCCAAGTAACTATAATTTCCAGCCATGTTTGAAGCCACTTTGGAGTCAATTCAAGCTTGATTTTTAACCCAAACTTTGGTGTTTTTCAAAGGAGTTTTGAGGTAGGTTTTCTTTAATTCAAACTTGGCTTTGGTATGTATTTTCTTCATATTTGATACATGTTTTCCTCATTATTTGCAAGAAATGTTAGAGATATAGTTTGATGATGATTTTGGTATAAAACTCATGAGAATATATTTATTATGATTATATAATGCATGCTGCCTATTTTGGAATGGTTTTGGAATTTTTAATGAGAATAATATGCTTTGGGTTTAAGAAAAACTTAACATTCCATAACCTTGTATTATCTCTATGGGCAGTAGCTCTTTCTTGAAATTCTGGGATTAGATGAAAATGAATTTTGTAAATTGGTTTACATATTTTAAAAGTAGACATTCTAAGCTTTCCAATGAGCTATCATGAGCCTAAATCGAAGTTATATTTTATTTTCTATGAATTTTTTAATTCTTGGGTTAGAAACTAGTAAACCTACCAGTGACAGTATACCATTCGTCTACCTTAAGTAAACCACCCAATAACCCATGTGCTAATTGTAGATAGTGAACCCAAATTTGTTCACCTTCTAATCCCTGAATGTCTTGCAACCTTTCCAAAACCATCCTAAGTGATTTATGAATCTTATTAGAAACTAAAATATGTAGATTTATACTTAATTCATTTATGGATGTGGTTATATGTTATGTTTCAGTTTTAATTGTCCTTATGCACACCTTAGGATCAAGGGTGTGTGGAGCTTACGTTAATTAAATTTCTAAGATTAAGAGATTATTGAGAAGCTTGGAAGGTAGGGATTCTATTACTCATCTTTTGTAAGGTTTTTATGGAATTAAAATTGATTGTTTTACCACAAAATATATGTAACTATGTTGAACTACTATTATATGAGAATCACATATGAAACTATGACTCACCCTGTATTGATTAGAGGAACATAATGAATTAACATATGTTGTTATAAGTTGGAAAGCATGGTTAGGAAAATTCTCTATAAATAATGATGGAACATTGAGAAATGGTGAGACGTGAAGAGGGCGGTGGTAACATCCTTGGGCAGAATTACCCTAAAAGATAAAATAGGGGGAAGGTGATGACGCTTTCTTGAGTCGAAAGTCCCAGAACACACTGTACAGGAATCGACTTGGTGAAGACTTGGGGCTTGATGTCCCCTCATCGAAATACCCTCAGAATGTTTGGAGGGTGGCCAAGCTCGCCCATTTGGGTTTCGATAAGTGGAGTGTTACTTTATTTAATGTGGATACCTAGGTATAATTATGAATTGTAATATTTGTATATATGTATAAGAGTGAAACTTGGTAATGGTTAACTATGGTATCCGCAAGATATGATCATAATAAACCTCATAATCTGGTATATGATGTAAATTAACTAACCATGTAGTTTTAATGTGGTAATGAATAAATCCTTAAGGTGAGTAATGATTTTCCCTACTGGGCATTTCGATGCTCATCCCTATCATATTTACATCTCTCAGGTGGAACTCAGTGCAACTTATCTGATGAGGAATAGGCAACAACACTGTTGATTTCGTGTTGGAAGATCTTTGTTTAATTGTAACTCGTCTAGATTATGCAAGATTCGTATTTCTTTTGTGATGGCTTTGTTTAGTTATTTGAAAATTGTACTATGGTGATGATGACTGTATTTTAAATATTTGGTGCTACACTAAAAACTGTGGTTTGTATTTTAAATGTTTATTTTTATTTTTATTTTTGTTTAAAGACCCATGGGCATTGTTTAATGGATTTAAATAATATTGGTTCTAAGTTTATTTTTATTTATTCAATACTACTAACCCCTACATAGGGGCGTTACACCCATTTACACCTTATGTTACCCTTTAGGAAGGTCCACAAGCTCCCAGACTGGATTAGTTTTCATAGAATTCATTTCAGTGTTCATAGCTTTTGTCTAGAGCCTTGAATCAACATCCTCCATAACCTCGTTGTAAGTATAAGGATCCTTGTCATGTTTAACTAGTTCAGCCAAGTAAGCTTTACTTTTGATCATACACCTCTCATGTTAACGTCCAATCCTCCCTCTACGCCAAAGCTCCCTAGGTTGTTGCGTGACCGGTTTTGGATTGGTTTTAATAGAACGCCAAAGTGATTAAATCACTCGCCAACTCCTTGAGTACTACTCTACTACAAGGCTTAAAGTCGTTCATGTAACTTTCCTCAACAAAAGTCGCATTCATTGAAACCAAGACTTTATTTTCTTTTGGGTTATAAAAATTGTCCCTTTTGGATTTTCTACAAACACACACACTTCCGAATGTGCTTCCAACTTATTTGCTTCCTTGTCTAGGACATGAATATGACATCCCCATATACAAATATGGTTTAAGGATGTCTTCCTACCTATCTTCAACCCATGAGAAGTCTTAGGGATCGATTTTGAAGGCATATTGTTCAAAAGATAACATGTGCTTTGTAATGTACATCCACCAAAAAGATAAAGGCAACATTGAATAACTCATTATAGACCTAACCATGTCAAATAAAGTCCAATTCCTTCTCTTAGCTATGCCATTTTGCTACAAAGTACCTGGTCTAGTCAAATGGGATAAAATCTCATTCTCTACTAAGTGTCCTAAGTACTCATTGGAGAGATATTCTCCACCTTGATCGGATCATGGTGTCTTTAGGTAAATTGCTTTTCTGCTTCAGCTCGAAACTCCTTGAACTTATCAAAAGTTTTACTTTTATGATGCCTTAGATACATATACTCATATTTGAAGTAATCATTAATAAAAGTAATAAAATACTCATGGTCTCCTTATGCCTTAATGTTCATGAGACTACCAAAATCACTATGTACAAGTTCTAGAATCCCTTAGGCTTGATTGCCCTTCGACCTGAATGGTCATTTGGTCATTTTTCATCCAAACAAGATTCAAATTGTGGTATAGATTCCATCTTTAAATGACTCAAAGGTCCCTGGCCAATGTTACCTAATCGCAAGCACCAAAGATAAGTTTTATTAAAGTGAGAAGTCTTAAGTCTTTTAGAGTTATCATTTATCTCGGTGTTCAATAGTGATAGGTTTGATAAAATATAGGTTGTTTTGCATCCACCCACTATAGATAAAAAATTTGTTCTTACGAATTACATCTTTATTATTAAAAGAAACTGAATAAGAATCCTTCTAATAAATGAGCAACAGAAATTAAATTCCTGTTAAGTTTAGGAACATAAAATTAATCTCTCAAAACTAAACTCCTATAACTTTCAAAATATAGATGGACATCTCCTACTACTTCAGCCAACACTAAGGATCCATCGCCTATTCATAATATTAAGTACTCATGTAGCAAACTTCTCATTTCCTTGGACATCTATAGAGAAACACAAACATGATTAATCGCTCTAGAATCTATGACCCAAGTATCACTTGATTCTTCAACTAAACAAATCTCAACAACCAAAAGTTCATACTTACCTCCTTAAGATTAAGAGTCCTTGCAATTCTTCTTTATGTGCCTAAACTTCTCACAAAAAAGCACTTTAGCCTCTTTGAGTTTCTCTTCTTTTTCTTCTTATCCTTGCCCTTTGTCAGAATAGAAGACTTCTTGTTCTTGGCCTTTTGCTTTTTCCCATTCCTAGAATTGGATTTGGAACTAGGTGTAACCATCAAGTTAGCCTCGCTACTAGCCAGAGCTTCCCTGATATGGTTTTCAAACTCCTGTAATTCCTTCATCAACTTAGTCAAAGTCATATCATGTCTATTGCTCAAGTTATACAAAGCTTTAAATGGGATAAACTCCTTAAAAAGGGCCTAAAAGACTATAGTCATTTGTGACTCAGCATCAATGTCGGCCTCATTTTGAGCCTTAGCGAGGTAACTCATGACTAACATCATATGCTTTTTCACAGGCGTCCTTGGTCTTTGCTTGTAGTTGAGAAGCTTCCAAAGAGCCCCTTGCCTTTTTGTCAAGGCTTGGCCTCCAAATATGTCCTCAAGCTTATCCTGAATATGACGAACAGTCTCATAATCTTTATACCAAGCTTCCAGCACATTATTCATGCTAGCCATGATATAGCAGCAGGCCTAATCATTAGCATCCTTCTAGTGATCATGCGCTTGGATTTGTTCATTAGTGGATTAGCTAGTAGGTGTAGGAGGACACAGTGTCGTTAATACAAATTCAGTTTCTCAAAGGATAGAATGATATTTAGGTTTTGTTTCTATTTATTATAGTTCTCACCAATTAAAGTGTTTTTATCAGATATCGAAGGTAAATCATTTTTAGACATTTTGATCTACAATAAAGATTCATATATCAAAAATAAGCAAACATTAAATGTAACATCTGTCATTTTCTCCTTTGGATATTTGCATTAATTAAATGTTAGAACACCATATTTTATGAGTTATTATTATTTATGTTATGTAAATTAATTTTTTATCTAAAAATGTCACAAGTGACAGCCACGTGGGATCAATGTACTCAGGATATTTATGTCAAAAATGATGATAAGCATAAAGTATTTTTTTTTAGAACTTCAATTTACTCTAAATTTATAATCTTTATAATGCTCTAGATTATGTATGCCCTAAAGTTATATTCATCATGATGACATGAATTTTGTTACATATTTTATTCTTTTTTTATAATATTAATGATGGCATGATAATTATATGTGTAAATTAATATTTTTAGGGTCATAGGAGTAAATATTTGTATTGTGTATAAATAATTATGTATTATAATTATATTATATTATATTTTATAATTTTATATATATTAAGATAACTGCATCATATATTATATTATAATGTATTTACATTATATAATATATATGTATTAAGAAAAACGGCATCTTGTCTTGGGAAAAGAAAAAAAAAGAAAAAAAAGAGAAACCTAATTAGATTAGGATTACACTCACTTAAAAAAAAGGGCGGAAAATCTAATTAAATTAAGATTACAATCATTTAAAAAAAAAGGGAAAAATCTAATTAGATTAGGATTAAGGTTTTCTACACTCGTTTAATCTCTTCTCTCTCATCAACCTATAAATATACCTTTAAATCACCAATGTCTTCATTCTTTTAATTTCCAATCAATGAAAATTCTCTCCCTTACTCCCTCTCAAAAATCTCTCCAAGAGAGCCTCCATCATCTCTCTAATCCTCAAAGCCAAAGAATTCATCACTATTATTTTCTTTCAAGCCAAAGTAGAAGGAATTCTTTTTGAAGATTTTTTTTTGCAAGTCTTCGTATTTATTGAAGAAAACATAAGAATTTAAGGTATGTTTTAAAGTTTTTATGATTTTGAATTTTTATGATTGATGTATATTGTTTTATGATAAACTTCGTTAGAAAATTATTCTTTTATGTCGTGAATGTGTATGCATGTATGTTTGTATGGAAAATAAATTATTTTGTTTATTATTTTGATTATAACAGTGTTATTTTATGGTTGAAAGCATTTATGTTTATATGATATCATGAAATTTCATGAAAATAAGGTTTTGTTGTTGGAATATGATAAGAGAATTTTAGGGTTTTTGGTTTGTCGGTGAGGTGACTGGTAAAGTTTTAAACTCAAATGAATTTATTTTGCTATGATTTTTGGATATGATGTGTATATATATGTAATAAATAATAGGGATTTTTTATATATTTTTGTTCAAAATATGTTTAAGGTTATGAACTTTCAATCAAATATTGCTCACAAAATTTTATTTGCTTGTAGATTTGAATTTGTGTTTTGTTGAGTCCGTTTTATGGGGCAAAAAAGGCCTTTTGATTCTGTAAAAAATTATTGATAACTGTTGATATGTTAACTAAATATTTGTAAATATTTAGCTTCATATCCTTATTATATATTAAAATAAAATTCATTGATTGTTAAGTACTCAGTGGTTATAAATGTCTGCCAGATATGCTTTATGTAATTCATGAGATGATAAATCATATTGTTAAATGTGTTTTACATGATTTATTATTTTTCTAACTTATATTTATATGTTAAACATGTCACATAAAAATTTTAGAAGCAAATAATATATATTTGAATTTATAAAAATGTTTGAATGAAATATGTTCGCTATTTAGCATGTCTAATATTAACATTTAACTTTGAATTTAAGCATGTGTTTTGAATTCTGGATATGCTATTATTTTATATGTCTATTATATGTAGTAATTTTTATAAATTATTTTATGGTATAAATATTTTGAAACATAATTTTTAATTAGGACTGTTTAGTACCTAGACCTTGTTGGCAAATTTTGTAGTATTGATTATATAATTTATTTTAATTATTAAATGAAATTTTTATGGCTAAAGAAAAATCTAAGCATTCTATATATGTGTTAAGTTTATTCCTACAAATTTTCATGCTCTAAGTGTATATGAATTCAAAGATACAAGGTTATGAATTCTTGAAGGTCGGTCAATTTTTATGATTGATAGATTTACTTGAATATTTTAAAAATTGGAAAAACGTATTTTAGATTAATATTTTCAAGAGAAGAAAATTTGATAATGTATATATACATGTTAGCTATGTTAAGGAATAATTTCTACACTTTATTCATGCTTATAATTTGGGATTGATTTCTCTAAGTGATTAAAGATCAAATTTTCTGTCTTTATGTTTCTTAATTTTAATTGCAAGTTTGTGACCCAAAGATGCTTTCTTTTGTTTAGAATGATATATGATGATATAATATGATTTAAAATGATAGTGTGAAGATAAATATTAATTTCATGTATGATATGAAAGATTGACATGAACACTTCAAAAGGCAAACACACCAAGAACTGTGGCAATGTCACCCAATTTAAGGTTTAGTAAGCAAGCAAGTCAACTAAGTACATTCTCACCTACAACATGAAAAAAATTATGCAAATGTTAAGCAATGTTTTATTAGTAAAGGTTTGTGATTTAATGTTTTTATTTCAAGACCTTTCACAATGAATTTTCCTTAAGATGTTTTTACTTTCATGTTTTATGCTTTATGACAAATTTTCAAAGAAAGCTTATATATATATATATCACTTAATTAAGCGTTGCACACTCTATATTTAAGTTTATGATATCCCAAAGGTTTGGACTTGTCATGTTTAGTTTGAGACTAACTACCCTGCTCCTCTCATGACGGCGTACCTATGATGTTAATGATGCAACACTTGGGCCCCTAAAGATAAAATGAATAAAGTTTTAATATGAAAGTTTAAATGAAAGATATGTTATATATATGAACATGTGCCTTGTGCACTATTATGTTCATGACTATGATCTTTTGTTATGTTTTTGTGAAAGTTCATATTTTATGTTGTGAGATAAGAAAGTGTACTTACTAAGCTTATACTTACTTAGTTTTATATTATGTTGCAGACTAAGGTAAAAGGCATAAGGAATATGTGGAGGATGGAGACGGGTGTATACGCTAAAAGTGTTGTATTGGAAATGGAATCATACCATGAAAAGAATTAATTACTTGAACAATGATTTTATTATTAATGTTATTTTCTGCACTGATGTTGATTTAAGACTTGGTGTATTTCCTAAAGATTTTTGAATGTTTTGAGACTGTTTGATATTTTTTTAATTGTGGTTTCTTGAGGACTATGCCATGTTTCTTTATTTTGGCATAATTAAATTATTTGGACATATAAGTATTTTTATCGAGAGATTAAAACATTGTTTGAAGTTTCATCTGTTTATGATTTAGGAAATGATATTATTTATAAACAAACAGTTTTTGCAGGTGATTAGTTAGCCGAACACTATAGGTGCTTCGTTGGGCTAATCGAGGCGAGAGAAGCAAATCCAGTAAGTAGTTTCTTGAGATAAATGTTTGAGTATAAATATTTTATTTGAATTATTATCTGTAAATAATGATATTAATGATAAAAGTAACGATTATTGTAACGCCTATAAGAGAGCGTTAAGTTCTAATATCAGAGCAGGTTTTCGTTTCCAATACACGTCACCACACGTCAATTCAAGTCCTCAAAGTAAGTATGTTTTAGCTAAATTGATGTTGATGTAAGTTTAATGATAAGTGTAAGATTCAGATATATGGTGATAAATGCCTTAGTGCATAATTTTAGTAGTGAAATCCTGCCTCGTTCCTAAAATTGAAAGTTCATTCCTATACTTATAATTCTTTTAGAAAATCAAAGATGAAAAGCTATAGAAGGACTCAAGCTCATGCTCAAGCTATTGCCGAAGTTGGCAACCCAATCGATGCTAATCTGATGACAATGATTGTTGACCTTCAAAGACAGCTTCAAGATCAAAGAAGGGATATTAAGGAGCTTAGAACTAATGGTCATGAAGGCAAAAGACAAGGTGAAAACATGCCACCTCCTCCACAAAAATAACGAGAGGCAGCCCTAGCCCCTACACCAAAAGCAAGACCTGCTTATCAAGAACCACTATTGGTCAGGTGGAAGAGCGTTAAGCTTGCTAATTTTGAAGGTTCTAAGGATCTCTTGATTGATCATGGATGGTTGAAGATGATTGAGGCCACTTTAAAGCTTATGGGTTATATTGAGAATGAAAAGGTCTTTGGTACCTTGTACTACATAACAATAGAAGCTAGAGTCTGGTGGGATGCAGCTGAGTAGAACAAAAATGTAGATGAGATGACATGGGCAGATTTTGTTCGTGAATTTGATGCAAAGTTCTTCCATGTGAACATCCCCTGGAACATCATGATGAGTTTGAGAACCTTCGTCAAAGAGATATGTTAGTTACTGATATGGTTGCTAAGTTTGATTAGTTGGCGCACCTTTGCTCGAGAATGGTCAGTGAGATGGTAAGAGGGTTAGAAGGTTGATCATAGTTCTCTGACCTAAAATTGCAGCAATCGTTGATGGGGCGAGTCCACCTAGAAATTAGGAACAAGTTCTTTTGAGGGCACAATGAGCTGAATTCCACCTATTAAAGTTGAAGAGAGACCAGCCTCAACAAAACCATCCAGTGAATAAATTAAACACTCAAAATGGACACTGGGGTAGTAACACCAACCAAAACTAGAAGACCATTAAGAAAAAGGGCAATTTCTAGAACCAACAGTGCCAAAGCAACAAGAAATATGATAGTGGCTAGTATAATAACAACAGACAAATGTAACCCTGTACCAAATGTGGAAAAAAGCATCCAGGTGAATGCCATCGAGGAACAAACCAATGTATTATTTGCGGTTACGAAGGTCACTTTTTGAGGAATTGCCCTACCCAGTTCAATACTCAAGGTTAGTAAAAAGTTCCTTATGCTCAACTTCACGATATGCAAGCTACCTTGGAGGGACCACTCATAAGTCAGGGAAGACTTGAAGCTCCACCTACCAATGCTCGCATTTATATATTGACAAAGGAACATGTAGCAGCTGAAACCTCTAATGTTGTCATAGATTAGATCTCAATCCATTCTTTTAATGCACATGCTCTTTTTGAAACAGGTGCTACGCATTCATTTGTATCCTCTTATTTTAGTAAGAAGTTAGGAGAATATCATGAGTCTATGAGATAGGGATTCACTACGATGCTACCCTTTGGGGAAGTGATGATGTCTACGCATTATTTACGTACAGTTCTTTTATGGATTTGTGGAAGAGAACTTTTTGTTGATCTTATTATAATCGATATGTGTGACTATGATATGATTCTCATGATGGTTTTCCTAAGTAAGTATAATGCTTTTATCGAGTGCGGAAGACAAAAAGTGATTTTCTCTCTGGAAGGTGAAGAAAGATTCATGTACATGGGTGAGTCGAGAAAGAGGCCAAACATGTTTCTATCAGCTTTGAAGACAAGAAAGTTATTAACAAGTGGCTATATGGGTTATTTGGCAAACATTGTAGATAAGAGCCAAGAAGAAAAGACAAAGATTGAAGATGTTAAAGATTGAAGATGTTATAGTGGTTCGAGAATTTCTAGAGGTATCTCCAAAAGACCTGCCAAGCTTACCTCCAAATAGAGAAATCAAATTTGAAATTAAACTTGCTCCAGGCACTGATCTGATTTCCAAGGCATTGTATAGAATGGCCCCAGCCAAATTGAAAGAATTGCACTCCCAATTAAAGGAACTTTTTGATAAGGGTTTCATCGGATCTAGTCACATACCATGGGGGGCACTAGTTTTGTTTGTAAAGAAGAATGATGGCTCCATGAGACTCTACATCGACTACCGAGAACTAAATAAGGCAACGGTCAAGAACAAGTACCCATTGTGTCAAATTAATGATTTGTTCAATCAGCTTAAGGGTGTGTCTATGTTTTCGAAACTAGACTTATGGTGGAGATATTATCAGCTAAAGATAAAAGAAGGAGACATTCCAAAAACAGCATTTAGATCGAGTTATGGTCATTATGAATTTGTGGTTATACCTTTTGGTCTAAAAATGCTCCTGTAGTTTTTATGGACCTGATGAATCAGGTTTTCAAGGATTACCTTGATAAATTTATCGTAGTGTTTATTGATAATATTCTTGTTTATTTGAAGAGTCAAGAAGAGCATGCTAAGCACTTTAGGATTGTGCTAAAGACCTTAAAGAGACACAGGTTATACGCAAAGTTCTCTAAGTGTGAATTTTGGCTCAACTGTGTATCTTTCTTGAGGCATGTCGTATTAAAGAATGGGATAATGGTGGCCCCTGCTAAGGTTGAGGCTATTATTAATTGTAAGCAATCTAAGAATGCAAGTGAGATAAGAAGCTTCGTAGGATTAGCTGGTTATTATCAGAAGTTCGTGGAAGATTTCTCGAAGATAGCGTCGCCTCTCACCAATCTAACTCCCAAAGGGAAGAAGTTTGAATGGACCAATGAGTGCGAGAAGTGCTTCCAGGAATTAAAGAAAAGGTTGATTACAACTCCAGTTTTGGCTATTTCAGAAGGGAATGAAGGATTTGTTATTTATAGTGATGCTTTTAAAATGGACCTAGGTACAATATTGATGCAAAACAATACGGTGATTGCTTATGCCTCAAGATAGTTAAAGGAATACGAGAAGAATTACCTTATTCATAACCTCAACTTAGCGGTTGTAGTTTTTACATTGAAGATTTAGAGACACTATTTGTATGGAGTTCAATGTAAGATCTACGCTGACCAACAAAATTTAAAGTACTTTTAGATTCAAAAGGACCTAAATATGAGGCAATGGAGATGGTTAGATAGTGAAGGACTACGATTGTGAAATCCTTTACCATCCACGGAAGGTGAATCGGGTGGCTGATGCTCTAAGTAGGAAGACTGTTGCAACATTGATGTCATTGCAAGCGACGTCCTAGCCTTTAAGGAAAGAAATTCTAGACTTTAGTTTGGAACTTATATCAGGACAGGTTTCAGCATTGACTCGTACTCCATCACTGTTTGGAGAAATTCAAGGTAAACAGGACCAAGAAGTAAGTCTAGCAAGGATCAAGCAGGAAATCAAGGAAGAAAGATGTGAGGAGTTTCGAGTTGTTGATGATGGAACTCTATATCTTAAGAATTGCTTCTGTGTTCCCAACGTTGATGGTTTAAGGGAAAAGATCTTAGCAGAAATCCATAATACTCCTTATTCAGTCCATCTAGGTGCAACAAAGATGTACAATTATTCAAAGGAATGCTTTTGGCGGTTCAGAATGAAGCATGATGTTGCTAAATATGTAAAGAAATGTTTGCCTTATTAGCAAGTTAAGGCTAAATACCAAAGGCTTGGTGGCGATTTGTAGTCAATTCAGATACTTGAATGGAAGTGGGAAGAGATTGCAATGGATTTCATCACAGGTTTGCCAACAAATTCAAATAGGTATGATGCCTTTGGGTTGTTTTTGACAGATTGATGAAGACAGCACACTTCATCCCCATTAAGATTAGCAACTCTATGGAGTGATTAACAGAGCTTTATGTCAAGGAGACAGTAAGGCTTCATGGAATTCCTAAGTCTATCATCACTGATCATGATAGCAGGTTCACTTCCAATTTTTAGAAAAGCGTATAGACCATGATGGCTACTAAGTTGCACTTTACCATAGCTTTTCACCCTCAGACTGATGGCTAAATGGAGAGAACGAATTTTATTTTAGAGGATATCCTTCACGCTTGATTACAAAACAAGCTGGTGTAAGATGTTACCATTAGCAGAATTTGCTTATAACAACAGCTATCAGGCGATAATTGGAATGGCACATTATGAGGCTCTATATGAGCAGAAGTGTAGATCGTCTATATGTTGACATGAAGCTGAAGAAAAGAAGATGATAAAAAGCAATGATAGAGAAAAGACAGATTTTGTCAATGAGATATATAAGATGGTAAAGTTGATACGTAAAAGAATTGAGACTGCTCAAAGTTGACAGAAGAGCTATGCCGACAAAAGGAAAAGGCCCTTAGGATTTGCTATAGGTAATTTTGTGTTCCTAAAAGTTGTACCAATGAAGGGAGCCATGAGGTTCGGGAAGAAAGACAAGCTGAGCCCAAGGTTCATTGGATCATATGAAATTGTGAAGCGAATAGGCAAGGCAGCTTATCAATTGAGTTTGCTATCAAAGATGTCATATATCCATGATGTATTCCATGTCTCAATGCTTAAAAAGTATGTCCTGGACCCTACGCACGTGATCAAACCACAGGTGATTGAGATAGAGAAGACCTCAACAATGAAGAAAAGCCGGTCGAGATTTTGGATTGAAAAACTAAAACCTTAAGGAATAAAGAAATTCCTTTGGTCAAATTTTTATGGCAAAATCAGTAAGTAGAAGAAGCTACATGAGAGCACGAGGATGATATGAGGGCCAAGTATCCACAACTATTTTGAGTTTCGAGGACGAATCTCTTATAAGGTGGGGAGAGTTGTAACATCTGTCGTTTCCTCCTACGGATATTTGCGTTAATTAAACGTTAGAACATGATCTTTTATGAGTTATCATTATTTATGTTATATAAATTAATTTTTTTATTTAGTAATATCACTAGTGACGACTACGTGGGATAGATATGCTAGGGGTGTTCATGTTAAAAATGATGATAAGCTTAAAATATTTTTTTTTAGAACTTCAATTTGCTCTAAATTTATAATCTTTATAATGATCTAGAGTTATGTATGCCTTAGAGTTATATTCTTGATGATGACTTGAATTTTGTTGCAGATTTCCTTACTTTTTTATAATATTAATAATGGCATGATAATTATATGTGTAAATTAATATTTCTAAGGTCATAAGAGTAAATTTTATTGTTGTGTATAAATAATTATATATTATAATTATGTTAAATTATATTAAATTATATTATAAATATGTATATTAAGATAACCGTATAATATATTATATTATACTATATTTACAATGTATTATATTATATTTTATATATATATATTAAGGTAATATGAAGGAAATGAAAAAAAAAAAACAAAAGAAGAAAAAGGGCAACTTGCTATGGGAAAAGAAAACGAAAGAAAAAAAAGAAAAAAAAAAGAGAAACATAATTAGATTAGGATTATACTCATTTAGAAAAAAGAAAAATCTAATTAAATTAGGATTACACTTATTTAAAGAAGGGGAAATCTAATTAGAGTAGGATTAGGGTTTTCTACACTTATCTAATCTCTTCACTCTCATAAACCTATAAATATAACTTTAAGCTACCAAAGTCTTCATTTTTTTAATTTCCAGCCAAAGAAAATTCTCTCTTGCATTCCCTCTCAAAAATCTCTCTAAGAAAGCCTCCATCATCTCTCTAATCCTCAAAGTCAAGAATTCATCACTCTTATTTTCTTTCTAGCCAAAGTAGAAAGAATTCTTTTTGAAGATTTTTTTGTGCAAGTCTTCGTATTTATTGAAGAAAACATAAGAATTTAAGGTATGTTTTAAAGTTTTCATGGTTTTGAATTTTTATGATTGATGTATATTGTTTTATGACAAACTTTGCTGGAAAATTATTCTTTTATGTTGTGAATGTGTATGCATGTATGTTTGTATGGAGAGTAAATTATTTTGTTTATTACTTTGATTATAACAATGTTATTTTATAGTTGAAAGCATTTATGTTCATATGATATCATGAAATTTCATGAACATAAACTTTCGTTGTTGGAGTATGATAAGAGAATTTTAGAGTTTTTGGTTTGTCGATAAGGTGACTGGTAATGTTTTGAAAACAAATGAATTTATTTTACTACAATTTTTGGATATGATGTGAATATATATGTTACAAATATTTGGGATTTTTAATAAATTTTTGTTCAAAATATTTTTAGAGTTATAAGCTTTCAATCAAACATTGCTTACAAAAGTTTGTATGCATGCAGATTTGTATTTGTGTCTTATACAGTCCGTTTCATAAGGCCAAAAGCATCTTTTCATTCTATAAAAAATTATCAATCATTGTTAATATGAATGTCCATAAATTTTTAGCTTCATATCCCTATTATATTTCAGGATAAAATTCACTAATTGTCAGGTACTAAATGGTTATAAATGTTTGCCTGATATGCTCCATGTAATTCATAAGATGATAAACATATTGTTAAATGTGTTTTGCATGATTTATTATTTTTCTAACTTATATTTATATGTTAAACATGTCATTGAAAAATTTTAGAAGTATATCATACATATTTGAATTTATAAAAATGTTTGAATGAAATATGTTCACTGTTTAGCATGTCTAATGTTAATATTAACTTTGAATTTGAATGTGCATTTTGAATTACTCCGAATTTATTTTAAGTTGAGTTTTGGATATGTTATTATTTTATATGTCTATTATATGTAGTAATTTTTATAAATTATTTTATGTCATAAATAATTTAATACATAACTTTTAATTAGGACAACTCAATGCCCAGACTTTGCTAGCAAATTTTGTAGTATTGATTGTATGATTTATTTTACTAACTAAATGAAATTTTTATAGCTAAAGAAAAATTTGAGCATTATATTTATGTGTTAACTTTGCTCCTTCAAATTTTACATGCTCCAATTGTATATGAGTTGAAAGATATAGGATTATGAATTCTTAAAGGTCAGTCAGTTTTTATGATTGGCAAATTTTCTTGAATATTTTGAAAATTAGAAAAAGGTATTTTGAATAATATTTTCAAGAGAAGAAAATTTGAGTGATGTTTATATATGTTAGCTATATTATGAAATAATTTTAATAATTTAGTCATGCTTGTAAGTTAAGATTAATTTCTCTAAGTGATTGAAGGTCAAATTTTCAATCATTATATTTCTTGACTTTAAGTGCATGTTTGTGACTCAAAGAAGCTTTCATTTGTTAAGAATGATATATGATGATGTAATATGATATTAAATGATAATGTGAAGATGAATATTAATTTTATGTATTATATGAATGATTGACATGAACACTGTAAAGGATGAGCACGCCGAGCATCGCGGCAACATCACTCAATTTAAGGTCTAGTAAGCAAGCAACTCAAATAAGTACATTTCCACCTGCAACAAAATAAAAATTCATGAAAATGTTAAGCAATGTTTTATAAGGAAAAGTTTGTGATTTAATGTTTTTATTTCAAGACTTTTTATGATGAATTTTCCTAAAGATGTTTTTATGTTCGTGTTTTATGCTTTATGACAAGTTTTCAAAGAAAGCTTATATATATATATATATGTATGTATATATATATGCATCACTTCATTAAGTATTGCACATCCTATGTTTATATTTATGATGTTCTGAACATTTGGACTTGTCATGTTTGGTTTGGGACTAGCTATCCCACTCCTCTCATGATGGCGTGCCTGTGATGTTAATGGTGTAATGTTTAGGCCCCTAAAGATAAAATGAATAATATTTTAATACAAAAGTTTAAATGAAGAATATGCTATATACACAAACATGTGCCTTGTGCACTATTATGTTTATGACTATGATCTTAAGTTATGTTTTTGTGAAAGTTCATATTTTATGTTGTGAGATAAAAAGTGTACTTACTAAGCTTATGCTTACTTAGTTTTATATCATGTTGCAAACAAAGATAAAAGGCATATGAAATATGTGGAGGATGGAGATGGGCGTGTGTGCTAGGAGCATTGGATTGAAAATAGAATCATGCCATGAAAAGAATTAATTACTTGAACATCGATTTTATTATTAATGTTATTTTTCACCCTGATGTTGATTTAAGACTTGGTTTATTTTCCTAAAGACTTTTGAATGTTTTGAGATTGTTCGATATTTCCCTAATTATGGTTTCTTGAGGACTATACCATGTTTCTTTATTTTGGTATGATTAAACTATTTAGACATATAAGTATTTTTATCGAGAGATTAAAACATTGTTTGAAGTTTTAAGTGTCTATAATTTAGTAAATGATTGCATTTACAAACAAACCATTTTTGTAGGTGATCGGTTAGTGCAACACCCTGAAGTTAATTAAGTGTAATTAGAGTACTAAATGGTAGATTAGTGTGCCATAATGAGCATTTTAAACGTAATTTGATTATTTTGTGAAAATTAAGTAACCTTGTGTTATTTTACTCTTTTAATAATTTTTAATTATTCCAAATTGTTTTTAATTGTTAATTTAAATTTCAATGAAACAATTTGATTTGAAAACAGTGTGTAGTTGCACCCAGTCTTGTGCAACCACTTTTCTCTCTCCTCTTCTATTTATTTCATTTCCTTCTCTCTCTTCCTCATTTTCTTTCTCGCTCTCTCTCTCCTCTCTCTCACTCTCTCTCGGTTCCTCTCTTACTCTCTCAACCTCTCTCTAAAATTTTGAACCAAAATTTGATTTCAAGCATCGGGTTAGCAGATTGGAGGCTTGGGAACTCGATTGGATTATTTCAAACTCGTTTTAAAGCTTCGATTCGAGGTTAGTTTTCAAGATTCAAAAGTTTTTCTATTTTTCAAATTTTCTTATATTTTGATATTTGAGCTTAGAAAAGCTTCAATCTAGGTTAGAGTAACTTAGAATAACTAGAATACAAACTTTGTTTGATCAAAAATGGATTGAAATCAAGATTTTTCATTTTTCCTCTATTTTCTCTATTTTTTAGATTTTTGTGAAAATCTTGCTTAAATCATGTTTTAATGAGTTGAAAAGTGTTTAATAATGTTTATTTATCAATTTTGATCATTATCCATGCCTAAGAACTGAGAAAAACAAGTTGGATTGAAGATTGGGACTCGAGAGGCCAAGAACCCGTGTGTGGAAATTTCTGGAATTTCCCAGATCGGCAGGCCGAACTTGATCTTCGGCAGGCCGGATTCATGTGTTTGGCAGGCTGGATTTATACCATCGGCAGGCCGAACCTAGAAATGTTCATCCGACCGGACTTGGATTTCCGGCAGGCCAAACTGTGCAGTTCGGCCAGCCAAATCAGGGGAACCGGCAGGCCGACCGAACATAACTCAAATTTTGTGATTTTTCACTTGTTTTCACTGTTTTGAACCCCGATTGAAATTCCAACTTTATAAACTGATTTTATAAACCTAAGTGGCACACTAGGACACCATGAGACAATTTAATAATCTAGGATATCTCGGGTTAGATATGAATAGACCTAGTTTTCATTTAAGGTTGTGCGTGGATTAGCAAAGCTAACGTATAGCGGACCGAGATTATAGTGTGGGACACCAACACAGATATCGATGTGGGACTTCTACCTTTTTTCTTTGGTAGCCCAATTTTAAAAATGATTTTGACCAAAAAGGGATTTTCAATAAATGTTTTCAATAACGGATTGAAAAAGGATTTCATTGGCTATTTTCTACAATGATAGAATGAGATATTTTCATAATGAACTCCATAATGAATGTAAATGACTATATGTGGTGAACGGAGATTTTAATAATTATAAAAATGACATATGGGCATGATGCCATATCAGAGATCGGGTCATATAGTGAACGACCTTAGGGGCAGGTCCCGAAACCCAACTGGGCCACTTCGGTGGTGAATATTTGGTTTGCCCAAGATAATTAAAAGGTACTCTTGACAAACTTTTTTTAATGAAATTTTAGTAAATGAAAATACTTATTTGATTTGTTTAATTATTTATTCTTTAAGAAAATTCTATTAGAATATTTATTTGTTTATTTTAAATATAGTCCTACTGAGCCTTTCGCTCACGTTTTTATTTGTTTTAAAATCTTATCCTAGGTGGATACCAGCTTAGGATCGGAGAAGAGTCCGCTGACCAGACTTACGACCAGTAGAAGATTTGGGTAGGTCAAAGTACAATTCAAGGCATGTAAAATCTTTAACTTTCTTTTATTTTCGGATTGTGGTTGTATGGTAATATTGTCAGTACTACATGTGTGTGCACAATATGTGGGCCAATGGGACCCATACTCGTTCCAACTCATATTTAAATATTTTTAATGTTCTTTTTATTTGCTTAATCATTATGATGGTTTATTTTATTTTCTTAATTTATTCTCTATGAACGATTTTAAAATTATCTCATTTTTATTTATAAATTAAATCCTAAAACCCAATATTTAACTAAATCTTTATTTAATTAACTTAATCAAGCCACCACGTCACCTCCTGTACTCCGGGGCGTGGCAGAATGGTATCAGAGCTCAAGGTTATGAACCTTGGAAATTGTGCACACATAGGTACGACAATGAAATACCATTGATAGTCCAAATTTTGTTTTCAAAAGTGAGAGAATGGCACCTAGACGTCTCTCAACAGCAGATGCCGAGTTTGGAAACGATGAGGGGATGATGAGGGCTATGTTTGTAGCATTCCGGTAGATGGCAGTTAGGGCAAGACCTGATGATTCCGAGGTTAGTCATCAGCATACGTACTTTAAGGAATTTCGACGTGCGTCAGTACCGACCTTTGATGGAACCGGGGACCCGCAAGTAGCGGAATATTGGTTAGACCCGATCGTGAAACACTTGGATACGCTTGGTGTGCCAACGGAGTATCGCGTGAAATTTGCAGCATATAAGTTTGAAGGTGGTGCTAATACCTAGTGGAAGCAAGCAAAGCGTCTTGAAAATAATGGTGACATTAGTTGGGACAGGTTCGAGGAGCTATTCTACGATCGGTACTTTTCGTAGGGATACAGGGACCAAAAGGCAGCAGAATTCTATAGGTTGCAGCAGGGCGATATGTCAGTACGAGAATATGAAGCGAAGTTCAATGAATTGGCTAGATTTGCTCCCTCAGTAGTGGCATCGGAGCGTGAGAGGTGTATCAAATTTCAGGAAGGACTTAAGGCTCCTATTCGTTGGCTGGTGGTTGCCCTACGACTTAGGAACTTTGGAGAGCTTGTGTCATCGCGATATCAGTGGAGAATGATTACGCGCAGTATTGTGAGAATCAGGCCAAGGCATAAGGAGGACCATAGAGGAGCGGCGAGAGGAGTGTCAGCAGTCGACCGACTCTGGGAAAGAGCAAATAGGGTGGCATGAACAACGGCAGCAACAGTTCATCCAGCAGCGGGCGCAGCAACCCCTACAGCTTCCATTGTCAATATTGCCAGCAGCCAAGACACATTAAGAGGAATTGCCTGATTAGGACTGCTCGCCTAGGACTTCAAACCGGAGAAGGAGCTAGTTGTTAGCCTTAGCTTCAGACTCTACCTTAGCCTCAGCAGTATCCTCAGCTTCCATTCCATCAGTTCTCTCCTCAGCAACTATCATATCCAGCGCAAGGTCATCAGCAACAGAGTTTTCAGCGTAACGTTCCTTAGTATCGAGCGCCAAGTACAGCTGGTGTCCAGTCGCCATCATGGCAGCAGTATCGGCCAGTTAGTCTAGGAACTAGTAATGTGGGTAGAGGTAAAGGAAAAGCTCCAGTACAGGTTCACGTGATGACATCAGGGAGTTCGGATGCCCAGACCAATAACACAGTTGTTGATGGTACGATTATGGTTTCTTAGTCCTTAGTACACGTGTTATTTGATACTGGTGCCACTCATTCTCTCATTTCGAGTTCATTTGTGCAAGCCTTGGGATTAGAGATAGAAGAGTTTGATGAACCCTTAGCTATAACTTCACCCTTGGGGCGGGTGTGTGTGAATAGTGTTTGTAAAGCTTGTAAAATAAAGATTAGGGATGAGATTTTGAAAAGCGATTTGATTGTAATCCCCATGAGAACCTATGATGTAATCCTAGGGATGGACTGGTTGTCTAGATACAGTGCAGTAGTGGACTGCCAACTTAGGAAAGTGACCTTAGTGTCTGATAGGGGGATGGTAATCACCTACCAGGGTGGTGGTGATCGGTTAATGAGTGAGCGTCATGTTAGGGCATGCCTCGGAGGGCGAAAGAACGCAGTTTGTTATGCTATCTTCATGGATTTGGAAGGAGAGCCCAGTGTTTCGAGAAGACGTGTAGTAATTCCAATGGTAGACGAATTTGAGGATGTCTTCCCTGACGAGCTACCAGGATTACCACTGCATCGGAAAATCGAATTTGGTATTGAATTATTTCTAAGAACAGCATCGATTTCTATAGCACCTTACCGGATGGTGCCGGCAGAAATGAAAGAACTCAGGAAGCAACTTCAGGAGCTTGCTGATAAAGGATGCATCCAGAATAGCACATCACCGTGGGGAGCACCGATTTTGTTCGCAAAGAAGCATGATGGAACTCTCAGGTTATGCATAGATTATCGGCAATTAAATTGAGTCACAGTGAAGAATAAGTATCCATCACCCAGGATCGATGAGTTGTCTGATTAGTTGGGAGGTTCGCGGTACTTCTCAAAGATAGATTTGAGGTCAGGATATCATCAGCTTAGGAATAACGAAGAGGACATTCCTAAGACAGCTTTCAGGACACGGTATGGACATTTTGAGTTTCTAGTGATGTCGTTTGGATCGACAAACGCTCCAACAGCTTTCATGGATTTGATGAATAGGATATTCAGGCCCTACTTGGATAAGTTTGTGATCGTGTTCATCGACGACATCTTGGTTTATTCTAAGACTTGGGAGGATCATGAGCAGCATCTCAGGATCATGCTTCAGACTCTACGAGAACATCAGTTATATGCTAAGAAGGAAAAGTGCGAGTTTTGGCTAACAGAGGTCAAATTTATGGGTCATGTTATTTTTTAGCATGGTATTTCTGTGGATCCATCGAAGATAGAAGCCATAGTAGATTGGGAACGACCGAGGAATGTGGTAGAGATCTGCAGCTTCTTGGGACTTACAGGATACTATAGGAAATTTGTAAAAGATTTCTTGATGGTAGCAGCGTCGTTGACAAGATTGATGAGGAAGAATGTCAGGTTCGAGTGGAATGAAGAATGCAAGTTTGCTTTTCAAGAATTGAAGAATCGGTTGACTTCAGCACCAGTGTTGATCATTCCCAGTAGTGACGAGCCGTACGAGGTTTATATAGATGCTTCAGGGCGTGGACTTGGATGCGTATTGCTGCAACAGGGACGAGTTGTGGCATATGGATCGAGACAGTTACGACCTCACAAGCTGAATTACCCTACTCATGATTTGGAACTTGCAGCGGTGATTCATGCGTTGAAAATTTGGAGATGTTATTTGCTCGGGGCAACATTTTAGGTTTTCTCTGACCATAAGAGCTTGAAGTATTTGTTTACTCAGAGCGATTTGAATTTGAGGCAACGGAGATGGATAGAATATATGGAAGATTATGATTTTGCGTTGTAGTATTATCCTAGGAAAGCTAATGTTGTCGCGGATGTGCTCAGTCGAAAATCTTCAGGAATTCTCGTTTGTTTAGCTCTCGAGGATTGGAAAAGGGATGCGACTGTAAGTGAGTTTGGTCTACAGTGTTGTGAGGACTACGATTGTTTTTTAGTGTATCACATGGAGACGACCCCAGCTCTTATTCAGATGGTGAAGCAAAACCAGTGGCAAGACCAGCATCTTCAGGGAATCTGGACACGAATTCGAAACGAGGAGCAGTTCGAAGAATGGAGGATACATGCAGATGGATCGTTGTACTTCAGGTTGCGTTTAGCGGTTCCAGCTATCATAGAAGTAAAGAAAGCGGTAATGGACAAAGCTCATAGGTCTCAATTCGCCATTCATCCAGGGAGTATGAAGATGTATCGTGACTTAAAAAGGCAATATCGGTGGAGAGGCATGAAGAAGGACGTTCGAGAATACATGGCCAAATGCGCAACTTGTGTTCAGGTGAAAGCCGAGCATCAGAAGCCAGCAGGTCAGCTTCAGCCACTTCCTATTCCAGGGTGGAAATGGGAGCACGTAACGATAGATTTTCTTACCGGATTGCCAAGGATAGAGCAGCGGCCCGATACGATTTGGGTCATGGTCGACAGGCTAACGAAGTCAGCTCATTTCATTCTATTTAGATCGACATGTTCGAGGAAGATTCTTGTGGAGTTGTATATGCAAAACATAGTACGATTGCATCGAGTTCCTTTGTCCATCACATCAGATAGGGATACCAGATTTAATGCCAGGTATTGGAGGAGCTTTCAGGAGGCTATGGGCATAGATTTAAACTTCAGCACGACGTTTCATCCTCAAACCGATGGGCAATCTGAGCGAGTTATTCAGATTCTCGAAGACATGTTACGTGCTTGTGCGTTAGACTTTGGCAGGAACTGGAAGAAATACTTGCATTTGGTGGAGTTCGCATACAACAATAGCTATCAATCGAGTATTGGTATGGAACCGTTCAAGGCACTGTATGGCCAACCGTGTCGATCGCTAGTGTGTTGGGCTGAACCGAAAGATAGAGTTATCCTTGGACCAGATGAGATTCGTGATAGCAACGAGAAGATTGTCGTGATTCGAGATCGATTGAGAGCAGCTCAGAGTTGACAGAAGAGTTATGTAGATAAAAGACGTCGACCTTTGGAATTTGAGGTTGGAGATTTTGTACTCTTGAAGGTATCACCTTGCAAGGGCATTTCGCAATCCGGAGTAATAGGAAAACTCGTGCCAAGGTATGTTGGACCGTTCGTGATTACTCAACATGTTGGCGTGGTTGCTTATCGACTCAACCTTCCTCCAAAACTTTCGCATGTTCACGACGTATTTCATGTATCGATGGTTCGGAAGTGTCCACCTGAGCAGGATAAGATTGTTTTGTTTCAGGATGTGCAGATTCAGGAAGACACGACGTATGAAGAAGTGCCGATTTAGATCATCGATCGTAGAGTGATTAGCTTGCGTCGTCATGAGATCTCGTTAGTTAAGGTCGTGTGGCAGCATCACGGGGTTGATGAAGCCACTTGGGAATTGGAATCGAGTATGCAGGAATTGTATCCGCATTTGTTTTGTTTTCGAAATTGATTTGTAAATTTTGAGGACAAAATTTCTTTTAGTGGTGGAGAGTTGTAACACCTCCAAGTTAATTAAGTGTAATTAGAGTGCTAAATGGTGGATTAGTGTGCCATAATGAGCATTTTAAACTTAATTTGATTATTTTATGAAAATTAAGTAACCTTGTATTATTTTACTCTTTTAATAATTTTTAATTATTCCAAATTGTTTTTAATTGTTAATTTAAATTTCAATGAAACAATTTGATTTGAAAACAGTGTGTAGTTGCACATAGTCTTATGCAACCACTTTTCTCTCTCTTCTTCTATTTCTTTCATTTCTTTCTCTCTCTTCCTCATTTTCTTTCTCGCTTTCTCTGTCCTCTCTCTCACTCTCTCTCGGTTCCTCTCTCACTCTCTCAACCTCTCTCTAAAATTTTGAACCAAAATTTGATTTCAAGCATCGGGTTAGCAGGTTGGAGGCTTGGGAACTCGATTGGACGATTTCAAACTCATTTTAAAGCTTCGATTCGAGGTTAGTTTTCAAAATTCAAAAGTTTTTCTATTTTCAAATTTTCTTGTATTTTGATATTCGAGCTCGTTTGAGCTTAGAAAAGCTTCAATCTAGGTTAGAATAACTTCGAATAACTAGAATACAAACTTTGTTTAATCAAAAACGGATTGAAATCAAGATTGTTTATTTTTCTTGTATTTTCTCTATTTTTTAGATTTTTGTGAAAATCTTGCTTAAATCTTGTTTTAATGAGTTGAAAAGTGTTTAATAATGTTTATTTATCAATTTTGATCATTATTTATGCCTGAGAACTAAGAAAAATAGGTTGGATTGAAGATTGGGACTCGGGAGGCCGAGAACCCATGTGTGGAAATTTCTAGAATTTCCCAGATCGGCAGGCCGAACTTGATCTTCGACAGGCCGGATTCATGTGTTCGGCAGGCCGGATTCATACCACCAACAGGCCGAACCTGGAAAATTTTGGCCGACCGGACTTGGATTTTCGGCAGGCCAAACTGTGCAGTTCGGCCGGCCGAACCAGGGGAACCGACAGGCTGACGGAACATAACTCAAATTTTGTGATTTTTCACCTGTTTTCACTGTTTTGAACCTCGATTGAAATTCCAACTTTATAAACTGATTTTATAAACCTAAGTGGCACACTAGGACACCATAAGACGATTTAATAATCTAGGATATCTCGGGTTAGATACTAATAGACCTAGTTTTCATTTAAGGTTGTGCGTGGATCCGTAGAGTTAACGTATAGCGGACCAAGATTACAGTGTGGGACACCGACACAGATATCGATGTGGGACTTCTACCCTTTTTCTTTGGTAGCCCAATTTTAAAAATGATTTTGACCAAAAAGGAATTTTCAATAAATGTTTTCAATAATGGATTGAAAGAGGATTTCATTGGCTATTTTCTATGACGGTAGAATGAGATATTTTCATAATGAACTCCATAATGAATGTAAATGACTATATGTGGTAAACGGAGATTTTAATAATTATAAAAATGACATATGGGCATGATGCCATATCAGAGATCGGGTCATGTAATGAACGACCTTGGGGGCAGGTCCCGAAATCCAGCTAGGCCACTTCAGTGGTGAATATTTGGTTTGCCTAAGAGAATTAAAAGGTACTCTTGACAAACTTTAATGAAATTTTAGTAAATGAAAATACTTATTTGATTTATTTAATTATTTATTCTTTAAGAAAGTTCTATTAGAAAATTTATTTGTTTATTTTAAATATAGTCCTATTGAGCCTTTCGCTCACGTTTTTATTTGTTTTAAAATCTTACCCTAGGTGGATATTAGCTTAGGATCGAAGAAGAGTCCGCTGACCGGACTTACGACCAGTAGAAGATTTGGGTAGGTCAAAGTACAATTCAAGGCATGTAAAATCTTTAACTTTCTTTTATTTCTAGACTGTGGTTGTATGGTAATATTGTCAGTACTACATGTGTGTGCACAATATGTGGGCCAATGGGACCCATACTCGTTCCACCTCATATTTAAATATTTTTAATGTTCTTTTTATTTGCTTAATCATTATGATGGTTTATTTTATTTTCTTAATTTATTCTCTATGAACGATTTTAAAATTATCTCATTTTTATTTATAAATTAAATCCTAAAACCCAATATTTAACTAATTCTTTATTTAATTAACTTAATCAAGCCACCACATCACCTCCCGTACTTCGGGGCGTGACAGTTAGCCAAACATTGTAGGTGTTCTGTTGGGCTAATCGAGGTAAGAGAAGCAAATCTGGCATGTAGTTTTTTTTTAAAAAAAATTATGCATGTTTTCCTAAGATAAATGTTTGAGTATAAATATTTTATTTGAATTATCATCATTTAATAATGATATTAATGGTAAAAGTAATGATTATTGTGACATCCATAAAGGGGTGTTACATTAAATGACACTTTAGTCAGATAACACAAACAAGTAAGCATACAATATATTTATGTGTGAAAACCTTAAAAAAATCACAACCTTACAATGATAATTCCTAACTTAGAATTTAACAAGCTACCTAGAAGAGTCTTGCCAAATTCAATTAGGAATGCAGGGATCCTCTCCAATTAGTATACACCATCCAAGACCCGTTTGATCTACCATACGTTGGAAAAGGATACGCAGCAGAATTTTAAAAATTTTAAAACAAAGTCTTTTCCAAATAACAAGTTTGACATGTTAAATACATAAATTCATAACAAATCTTAAGTACCTATTTTATGTACAGAAGACAACAGAACATTATGACTAGAGAAGAACCTTTAGGTCAACCAACTGGTCTTTCTTACTATTCTCTATCCACAATCAGAGTGCGGGTAGTTGCACGTCGTATAGCTTCTCCTTCGGTGACTCCTTCCAAGTACTTGAGAATACCAAGAGCTAAGATTCTAGATATTGAACAATAGCTCTCCAGGAGTTTCAGAGCTTCACTCACTAAAGTACTCACTCTTTACTTCTTAAATAATTTGAGAAACAATAAAAAATAGTTTCCCTTATATAGTCGCCGGATCTGAGGTTAGTCCTTATCATATTTAGCTTCAAAATTTGAGTTTGAATTAGTTTCTGATTGAAAAAGCATAAAACACATTTCCACTTATCTAGGCTCAGTTAACCGTGCCTTTGTATCTCGGTCAACTGTGACGTCGTGCTCTAGAAGTCCAAATCGAATTCAAACTCCTTAGAGCTATCTAATTCATCTAATCTCAACCAATAAGATAAATCCTATCTTATTTGACACAAGTATCTTTTATAGAGCGTTTAACTAAAATAACCTAATAGAAAGTTATCTTATTAAAATAGTCATATACAGATAAACCCATACAAATAAAATATATTCACATAATTCAACATGTTTATCTTTAATTAATTTACAAAATCAATTCAACCAACAAACCAATCATGAATTATTAAATCCAATCAATTCAAATGTTAACCAATCTAATAATTAACATAAGTTACTAATATGTAGGAAAAGCATGCCGTGTCATTATAGGAATTAATATGAGTTAGCAAAGGAGACCTGATGGAAATATATAGATCAAACTCTTATAATTATAAAATAACATGTCCTAGATACATATATTTCATAATTATCGACTCTAACGCTACTCCACTAAAAGCTTATAGTTGCATTCACAGGCTACATAAAAATTACAAAGCTCCAATAAGCTAATCATCTATGACATATCATAATGTATAACATGCACATAGGGTATTCACAATTGGCTTAAGGATAAATTTCGTTTTACCTTCTCAATTATTTTTATCTTATGTTCCATTATCTCACTATTAGAATACTTACTATCCATAAATAATATACCATTCAATTACACATATATATCAAAATAGTTAAGTGCTAGAGTTTTCTAATTATAGGATAATGTCTATAAAAGAATATCATTAACTCTACAAAAGAGCTATGGATTTCATATCTATGTATAATGGGTCTATGGCAATCAAGAGTTATGTCTCTAACATAGCGGTATATGTGCTATCATCAAATTAGGATGTCATCCTTTGGTACATCAAAAGACACAAATCGAGAATACAGGCCCGTTGATTCATTTTAGGATTAAGACATTATACATATGATTGTCCAAAAAAAATTGACTTAATCAAATGGAATTATTGATTCCAACTTTTGTCCCGATCCAATATATCATCACCTATAACAATATACCAATGTTTTTACTCGTAGAGTCCCACTCTGATGGCCAAGACAATCATCTCCGATTAGGGATGTAGACAATATAACAATCTCAATATGAACAAAGCACCCAAATTTATTCCTTCGATTGCGGACCTTATCATTTAGACTATCACTTTTAAGATTATATCTTTTGCATAATCTATCCATCATATGCACGATCTTAAAGGTTTAGACTGACAGTTTCAGACTTTTATTTACTTATCATACATTTAACATAAGTGAACATAACGAGGACAACATTTGATATATGAATAATAAATAAACTCTTTATTGATTAATTGTCTCAAAAAACTTATTACATCATTTAATCCTTAGGACACCTAATCTAACAATCTCCCACTTGTCCTCAGTGAGTAAATATGTTATGTCTCGCATCCCCATAGCCTCTATGTGCTTCTCAAAACCACTCGTTGGTAGTGTTTTTGTGAAAGGATCAGCTATTTTTTCCTCGGACTTGATCGTGTATACTACAACATGTCCATCCTCAATGAAGTCCTTTATCACATGATACTTTTGATGTATATGTTTACTTTTCTTGTAAAATCTTGGTTCCTTAGTATTAGCTATCACTACAGTGTTATTACACTATAACGACATCGCCTTATCCATTTTAGGGACCACCTCAAAATCCCTAAGGAACTTATGGAGCCACACAACTTTTTTTGAAGCTTTACTAGCCGCCACATACTTGGCCTCCATCATTGAATCTGAAGTGCAATCTTGCCTGACACTTCTCCAGACAATGGCACTACCTCTTAGGGAAAAAACAAAACCTAAAGTTAATCTTCTTGAATCTATACAGAATTGGAAATCCAAATCAATGTATCCAAGAGGTGTTAGATCCTCACTAGAATACACTAGAATATAACCTCTAGTCCTTCTCAGGTACTTGAAAATATGCTTGACTATAGCCCAATGGTTTGGTCTTGGATTTGACTGAAATAGATTCACCATCCCGACCACACAACAAAGGTCCGGTCAAGTACAAAGCATAGCATACATAAGACTATCTACTCTTGAAGCACTTTCTTCATATATTCTCTTTCTTCATTAGACTTTGGAGAGTCTTTCTTAGAAAGAGTAATTCTAGACCTAGATGGTTGCCCGTCTTTCTTGGAATTCTATATTGCATATTTTTTTAAGAATTTTTTACTATGCAGGTAGCTTAGGATAAAGCTATCATTTTATTCTTCTTATCTCGAAAGATTTCGATGCCCATAACACAATTAGCTTCACCTAAGTCCTTCATGTCACACTGCTTAGTCAAACATAATTTGACCGATGACAATACCTCTACATCATTGCCAATAAGTAAAATGTCATCTAAATAGAGCAATAAAAAAGCCACCTTCTCATTCTTAATGTGTTTGTAAACACATGATTCGTCCATGTTTTGTTCAAACCCATAAGTCTTGATCACTTGATCAAATCTTATGTTCTAAAAATGGGAAGATTGCTTAAGTCCATAGATAGATTTTAGCAGCTCACAGACCTTACTCTCTTGACCCTTAGCTTTGAACCCGTCTGGTTGTACCATATATATGGTTTCATTAAGATAGCCATTCAAAAAAGTCATTTTGATATCCATTTGCCAAATCTCGTAGTCGAGAGCAGCAGCTGTGAACAAGATAATATGGATGGACCTAAGCATGGCTACAGGTAAAAAAGTTTTCTCGCAATAAATTTCTTTCTTTTGCTTGTATCCCTTTGCTACCAATCTAGCCTTATAGGTATTGGCTTTCCCATCTACTCCTTTTTTTCTCTTATAAACCCACTTACACCGTATGTGTTTCACCTTTTCGGTAAGGTTTACAAGCTCCTAGACTTGATTAGTCTTCATAGACTTCATCACAATATTCATAGCTTCTATCTAGAGCTTTAAATTAACATCCTCTATAACCTCTGTGTGAGTGTGAGGATTCTTGTCTTGTTCAGGTAGCTCAGTCAAGTAAGCTTCATTATTGAACATATACCTCTTAGGTTGATGCTCGATCCTCCCATTACACTGAAGCTCCCTAGGTTGTCGTTCGATCGGTTTTTCTACATTGATTATATTGGTTTTTAGAATGATCAAATCACTTGCTAACTTCTCAAGTATCAAATTACTATGAGGCTTAAAGCCATTCGTGTAACTTTCCACAAGGAAGGAAAGTTGCAATCATTAAAACCATAATTTTATTTTCTTTTGGGTTATAAAAAAATCCCGTTTAGGGTCCTTTTCGGATATCCTACAAACACGCATACTTTCAAACATGCTTTTAACTTATTTGTTTTCTTGTACAGGACATGAGTAAGACATCCTCATATGCGAATATTGTTCAAGGATGTCTTTGTACCTATCCGCAACTCGTGAGGAGTTTTAGGAACTGATTTTGAAGGTACATTGTTCAAAAGATAACATGTAGTTTGTAGTGCATATCCCCAAAAGGATAAAGATACTGTCGAATAACTCATCATAAACCTATCTATGTCTAACAAAGTCCTATTCCTTCTCTCAACCATGCCATTCTGCTACGGAGTGCCTAGCCCAATCAAATGGGATAAAATCCCATTCTTTAATAAGTGTCTTAAAAACTCATCGAAGATGTATTTTCGACCTTAATCGGATCAAAGTGCCTTTATAGGTTTACCTAATTACTTCTCCGCTTTAGTTCCAAACTCCCTAAACTTGTCAAAAATTTCATTCTTATGATGCATTAGGTAGACATGCCCATATCTTGAGTAATCATCAATGAAAGTGACAAAATATTCATAACCTCCTTGTGCCTTGGTATTCATGGGTCCATAAATATCACTATGCACAAGTTTTAGCACCCCTTCAGCTTGATTGTCCTTAGACTCGAACGGTTGGTCATTTTGCCCTCTAAACAAGATTTACATTGTGGTATAGATTCTACCTCTAAATTACTTAAAGGCCCATCCCTTACCAATCTTTGAATTCTAGTTAGGCTAATATAACCCAATCGCAAGTGCCAAAGATAGGTCTTATTATAGTGAAAAGTTATAAGTCTTTTAGAGTTATCATTAACCTTAGTGTTAAGCAATAAGTCCATCTTAGGTTTAAGAAAGTATTGGTTGTTTTGCATCCATCCATTACAGATAAAAGATTTGTTTTTACTAATCACAACTTTATTATTAAAAAAACTGAATAAGAGTCTTTAAATAAACAAATGATAGAAATTAAATTCCTTTTAAGTTTAGGAACATAAAAACAATCTTTCAAAACTAAAGTCCTATAACTACCAAAGTAAAGATTGATGTCTCCCACTGCTTCAGCAAACCCTAAGGATCCATTGTCCATCCGCAACGTGAAGTGCTCATGCAGTAAACTCCTCGTTTCCTTGAACTCCTGTAGAGAAACACAAACATGATTAGTCACTTTAGAATCTATGACCCAAGTGTCATTTGATTCCACAACTAAAAAAGTTTTAATAACCAGAAGTTTGCACTTACCTCCTCGAGATAGGAAATGTTGGAAAAATAGTACGTAGCAGAATTTTAAAATTTTTATATCAAAGTATTTACCTAAACAAAAGTTTGACATACTATATGTATAAATTAACCAGATCTTACTAATCTTATATATGCCAAAAAGCTACCGCAATCAATGAAAAAAAGTAACGTTCTAGAAGGACCTCAACCAACTAGCTTTCTCTGCTATTCTCTATCCTTGATCGGAGTGAGTATGGGTTCACGTCATTCAGCTCTTCCATCAGGTGATTCTCCTTCCAACTAGTTGAGATATACCTAAAGCTATAATTCATAATTTGTGAATGATAACTCTCTAGGGAGTTTTAGAGTTTCACTGACAAAGTCTCACTTTAGATTTCTCAACTGATCTAAATAATAATGAAACTCACTCCCCTTTTATAGAGGTTGGGCCCAAGAGTCAGTTCTTATTAGATAAAACCTCAAAAATTCAAATCAGAATCAATATCTGATAAAATCAACGTAAAAACGTGTGATCCTTTTATCACTGGTCGGCAGGCCAAACTAACAGATCAGCCTATCAACCTCCTCAATCGGGAAGCCAAAGTCAAAGATTGGCCTGCCAAACTTGTGATAAAAAGTTCCTTGCAAATCTTTATTTTCTACCCGAGATTCTAGGATAGAGCCTTAGTTTTAATTCAAATAACCCATAGAGAAGTTATCTTATTAAAACAGTAATATCTAGATAATCTCTAAGAAAATAAATATTCTTGATAATTCAACAAGTTTATCTTGAATTAATTTAAAATTAATGCAACCGATAAATAGACACGAATTATCTGATCCTAATAATTCAACAAGTTTATCTTGAATTAATATTTATTGCAAAATTAATTCAACTAATAAACAAATATGAATTATTTGATTTTATCAAATTTTAGCCAATCTGATAAATCTGACATAAATCACCAATTATTGAAAAAACACACCGTATCGTTACAGGCTTTTTATGAACTAGCAAAAGAGACCAAATGGACCTATATAGTTCAAGCTTCCAGTAATTATGAAACCCAATATCTCATATATGCATTTCATAATTATCAACTCCAACGCCACTCCACTAAAAGCTTAGAGCTGCATTCTCGAACTATATAGAATTACGAAGCCCGTATAACTAAGTCTCCCTGACATATCATAATGTATCGCATCCTTATAGGATTATCCATAATCGACTTAAGGATAAGTTCTGTGTTACCTTATTGATTATTTTTATCTTACGTTCCATTATCTCACCTTTCGAAAACTTACCATCCAAAGACATATACCATTCAGTTACACCTATGTATCCAAATGGTTGAGTGCTCTAGTTTTCCAATTATAAGATAACGCATATAAGAGGATATCAACTACTCTTAAAGAGGAGCTATATATTCCATATCTATGAATAATAGGTCTACGCTTTCAAAAGTCATGCCTCCAATGTACCAGCATACATACTACTATAAAATGTGGATGTCACCCTTTGGTACATCAAAAGACATAAGTCAAGACAATAGGCCCAATATTCATCTCAGGATTAAGATACAATACAAATGATTGTCTAATGTGAATTGATTTGCTAAGATAGAATTATTAATTCAAATCAATTCACTTTATGTCCTAATCCAACACATCGTTACCTATGACAATGTGTCAATATTTCTATTCATAGAGTCCTCCTCCGATGGCAAAGACAAACCATCTCTCTTTAGGGATATAGACAATATAACAATCTTTGCATGAATAAAGTGGCCAACTTTATTCTCTCGATTGCGAATCTTACGATTTAGACCATCACCTTAAGAATCGTGTCTTCCGCATAATCTACCATCATATGCCCAATTCTTAAGGTTTAGATCGATACTCTTAGACTTTGTTTGCTTAACATACATTCAATAGATATGAACGTAAAGAGGACAAGATTTGGTATATAAATTATAAATAAATTCTTTATTGATAAAAATGTCTCCAAAAACATATTATATTTTTGTGCCTTAGGGCATACACGTCTAATAGGAAATCCTTACAATTCTTCTTGATATGCCCAACTTTCCCACAAAAAAAGCACATTAGCTTCTTTGAGTTCCTCTTTTTTTTCTTCTTGTCCTTGTCTTTTGCTGAGACAGAAGATTTCCTGTTCTTAGCTCTCTGCTTTTTTTCCTTCTCGGAGTTGGGATTGGAACCAAATTTAGCCGTCATGTTTGCCTCCCCACTAGCCAAAGCTTCCCTGATCAAATTCTCAAACTCTTGTAACTGCTTCACTAGCTCAGTCAAGGTGATATCCTATCTATTGCTCAAGTTATATGAAGCTCTAAATAGAATAAACTCCTTAAAGAGAGCCTCAAAAACCATAGTCATCTGTAGCTCAGCATCAATGCCAACTCCATGGGTTTGAGCCTTAGTGAGGTAACCAATGACCAACATCATATGCTCCTTAATAGGAGTCCCCAGTCTTTGTTTGCAGTTGAGGAGCTTCTAAAGAGCCCCTTGCCATTTTGTTAAAGCTTGGCCTCCAAACATGTCCTCCACATTATCCAAGATCTGCCTAGTAGTCTCATAATCCTCATGTTGAGCTGGTAATACATTATTCATGCTAGCCATAATGTAATAGTTGGCATGATCATTAACATCTTTCCAGTGATCATACGCTTGGATTTGCTCATTAATGGATTCGCTAGTAGGCTCAATAGGACATGGCGTCTTTAGCACAAATTTCAGTTTTTAAAAGGAAAGTACAAAATTTAGGTTCCTTTTCCAATCATTAGAGTTCTTGCCAGTTAATGTATTTTTATCAAGTATCAAAGATAAAGCCTTTTTAGACATTTTGATCTATAATAAAGAATCATATACCAAATATAAGCAAACATTCTACAATAGTTTAGTAAGATAACACAAACAAGTAAGCATACAATGTATTTATATGTCAAAACTTTGAAAATATCATAACCTTACAACGATAATCCCCCACTCAGAATTCAACAAGCCGCCTAAAGGAGGCTTGCCAAATTCAATTAGGAACACAGATCTCCTTTGATTAATATATGTCATCGAAGATCCGTCTAATCTAGTATATGCTAATTATTGTTTTCTTTGGCCATTAATTTTATTAACAGATCTCCTAGAGGAGGTTAATAATAAAATTAATCTTGAGTATATAACCATCATTTCAATTATTTTATCCATGATTTATAATCGCCACCTAGGGGTGTACAATGATAAATCATGCTAAAATAAATTATCCCTTTGGAGATCTAACTCGATACATAATGAAATCCCTTCCTAATGGTTGGAACCACCATATGTTACCTATGGACTAACAATGGAGGCCTTAGGTCTTTTCTTTAAAAATCTTCTCCTACTCAATATTTTAAAAGTCAAAGTTAATGTTAACATGCATGAATAGTTTTTAATGAGTGGCACTCCCTATTCTACATGGCATGTTATCAACATACATGGTAAGACATATTTAATGCAGACAAGCAAAGCAACATGCAAAACTACAAACAATATGATAAATAGCTGTAATATCATGGTTTTATCCTAGAGAAAAGAAAAATAAAGATTACAAATGATCAATCGAAACATATTATCGATTCTTCAACTTGTATTTTCTCATTGTATCTTTCTTCATGTGGCATCCATATTTAATTCTTTAATCTCATATAGATCAAAAATTTATTTTTCTAGTTATCATAAAATTTCATGTTTCTAAGAATTGTCTCAAAAAACAAAATAAAACTACATTGAATAATGCACTATTTTAAAGCCTGTTGTCGGCCTACCGATTTAGGAGATTGGCTGCCAGTCTATGACCATCAGTCTGCCAATATGGGTAACCAACCTATCGATCGATGCTAAACTAGTGTTTTTCAAGTTGTTTTAAAGATAATTTTAAGCATTTTTGAATTTATTTTTCAAAAATTCAAAAACAAAAAATTTATAAACACAAAAAAAACACATAGAACTAAAATCATCTCCATCTTTTAGATCTATCTTCACTTTGAATAATTATTTTAATACAGATTTTACAAAACAAAATTTAAAATAATAAATCTTAGACAGCGATGATAGACCGCTATCTAATTACATGAAAAACTTACATATGCATTCTAACCTCTAAAGAACCATAATTGACAAAATTAATTAATTAAAATAATAAATATAAATTTAATTAACCATGATTAATTAATAAACATCCCCCACATAATCGCATTACAACATTATACATATAAACCCTAGAGTACCAACTCTCAAAAAAATATAATTCAAGCATAGGAGAGAATAAGATCGCATAACTTATGTCCAAAGCATGATCACAAACCGGTAAAATCAACGTAAAACTATGACTCTGACACCAATTGTTGAAAAACGATACGTAATAGAATTTTAAAAATTTTAAAATAAAGTATTTTTCAAATAACAAGTTTGATATGCTAAGTACATAAATTAATAACAGATGTTACGCACCTCTTTTATATATAGAAGACAGCAGAAAACTTTAACTAGAGATGAATCTTCCAATCAACCAACTGGTCTTCTTTGCTATTCTTTCTAAGTACAGGTGGTCGCACGTTGTATAGATTCTCCTCTAGTGACTCTCCTTTAAACCACTTAAGAAAACTAAAAGCTAATATTCCATATATTAAACAATAGCTATTTGGGAGTTTTAAAGTTTCTCTTACTAGAGTACTCACTCTCTACTTTTCAAATGATCTGAGGAACACTAAAAAATAGTTCCCTTTATATAGTGGTTGGATCTAGGGTTAGTCCTTATCAAATTCAACTTCAAAATTTGAGTTTGGATTAGTTTCTGATTGAAAACACATGAAAAGCATCTCCAAGAGCGATCCACCATGCCTTCGTATTGCGGTTGACGGTGGAGTCATGATCTAGAAGTCCGAATCGAATTTGAACTCCTTAGACTTATCTAATTCATCCAATCTCAATTAATTGGACAAATCCTATCTTATTTGACTCAGGTATCCTTAATAGAGCCTTAATTTTAACTTAAATAACCCAATAAAAAAATTATCTAATTAAAATAGTCATATATAGATAAACCTATACAAATAAAACATATTCAAACAATTCAACATGTTTATCTTGAATTAATTCACAAAATTAATTCAACCACTAAATCAATCATGAATTATTAAATCCAACCAACTCAAATTTTAGCTAATCTAATAATTAACATAAGTTACTAATGTGTAAGAAAAATATGTCGTTTCAAAACTAGAATTATTATGAGATAGCAAAGAGCACCTAACGGATATATATAGATCAAGCTCCTATAATTATAAAATAACATATTCTAGATACATATATTTTATAATTATCAACTTTAATACTACTCCACTAAAATCTTAGAGCTGCACTCTTGAACTATGTAAAAATTATGAAGCTCCAACAAGTTAATTCTCCATAACATATCATAATGTATAACATCTCCATAGGATATTCACAATCAGCTTAAGGATAAATTTTGTTTTACTTTCCTGATTATTTTTATCTTTTACACATATGTATCAAAATGGTTAAGTGCTAAAGTTTTTCAATTATAGGATAATACCTATAAGAGAATACCATGAACTCTACAAAAGAGCCATGGATTCCATATCTATGAACAACATGTCTATAGCAATTAAGAGTCATGTCTCCAATATACTGGTATACGTACCATCATCTAATCAGGATATCACTTTTTGGTATATCAAAAAACACAAGTCGAGAATATGGGTCCATTAATTCATTTTAGGATTAAGATATAATACACATGATTGTTTAAAGTGAATCAATTTAAGCAAACAGAATTATTAATCAAATCAATTCAACTTTTGTCCCGATCTAATAATTCATTGCCTATGACAAAATACCAATGTTTCTACTAGCGGAGCCCCGTTTCGATGAGCAAGACATCTTCTGTTAAAGATGTAGACAGTATAATAATCTTAACATAAATAAAGCAGCTAATTTTATTTGCTCGATTACAGATCTTATCATTTAGACTATCACCTTTAAGATTCATGTCTTTCACATAATCTGTCCAATATGTGCACGATCTTAAAGGTTTAGACTGACAGTCCTAGACTTTAATTTCCTTATCATACATTCAACAGAAATAACAAAAAGAGGACAACATTTGATATATTAATAATAAATAAACTCTTTATTAATTAAATGTCTCAAAAAATTTATTACATCATTTAATCTTTAGGGCATCTAGTGTAACAGCATATACTAATAATTGCTTTCTTTGGCCATTAACTTTATTAACAAAGCTCTTAGGAGAGGTTAATAATAAAACTTGTCTTGAGTGCTTAACCATCATTTCAACTACTTTATCCATGGTTTATAATTGACAACTAGGGGTGAATAAAGATAAAACATGCTAAAGCAAATTATCCTCTAGGAAATCCAATCTAGTGCATGCTGCATCCCTTCCTAGGAGTCGAAACCACCATGTGTTACCTATGGACCAACGATGGAGGCCTAGTTCCTCTCTTCAAAAATCTTATCTGACTCAATATTTTAGAAATCAAGGTTTTATGTTAATATACATGAACAATTTTTAATGAGCAGCACACCCTATCTACATGACATGTTATCAACATATATGGCAAGACATACTATAAAGTAAACAAGCAACGTAATAAGCAAAGTTACAAGCGATATAATAACTAGCCATAATATTATGATCTCATCCTAGAGAAAAAAATAAAGATTACAAAAAGATCAATCAAAACATATATCGATTCTTTATCTTATATCTTCTATTATATCCTTCTTCATGTGGCATCCATCTTCAATTTCAATCTCATATAGATCAAAAAATTTCTCTTTCTGGTTATGATAAAATTGCATTTTTCTTAGAATTATCTCAAAAAAAACTGCACCAAAAAATGCACCAATTTTTTTAAATGGTTCTACTCGAGATCGGCCTACCAATTTCAAATAAAACCCATGGCTTTGTTAATGTCCGGCCAACCAATATAGGGTAACTGGCCTGTTGGACAATGTTGAATTAGCATTTTTCAATCTTTTGCAACAAACAAATTTTTTATGTAGTTTTTAGTTTATTTTTAACAATTCAAAAACATAAAATTTATAAGCATAGAAAATAAAAAGTCCAACAATCAATTTCATCTTCTAGATCCATCTTCTCTTTTGATAATTATTTTAATACAAATTTACAAACCATAATTAAAATAATAAATCTAAGACGCTGATGATAGACCATCATTTAATTATATGAAAAATCTAGATATACATTCTAACCTCTATGGAACCACAACCAGCAAAATTAATTAATTACTATAATAATTAAAACATAAATTTAATTAACAATAATTAATTAATAATCATTCACCATATGATCTTATAACAACATATAATTATATAGAAACCCTAGAGTCTCTAAAAAATATAATTCAAGCAAGGAAGAGATTAAGATTACATAATTTATATATATAGCATAATCACAAACCCGTAAAATCTCCGTAAAACCATTATTCTAATGCTAATTGTTGAAAAAATGTGAACATAGTGGAACTTTAATTCATTTTAAATTAAAGTCTTTTTTTAAATAATAAGTTAGACATGCTATGTATATAAATTAATTAAGATTTTATGTGCCTCGTAGAATCGGAACCGCACTTCTGCTAAGAAAAAACTTTGATATAACTGCTACTGAAAATTGCGTTTTGAAGAGTTTTAGCCAACTAATCTTCTTTGCTATTCTTTTTTCCACAACTAGAATACGAGTACGTACACGTTATTCAATTCTTCTCTTGGTAATGTCTCCTTCTAACTACAAGAGAAAACTAAGAAATAAGGTTTCAGATGTTGAATAATAGCCCTATAGGAGTTTCAAAGTTTCTCTCTCTAGAATACTCTCTCTAAATTTTTTGGTGATCTAAATAACAATAGGAATAAGTATCCTATTTATAGTGCTTGGTAGAGAGTCGATTGTTCTTAGATAAGGCGTCTAAATTCGAAACTAGGTCAAAATCTACACCAAAATGCGTGAAAAATGTGTAAGAGGATTTTGCTCAAGTGGCCTGCCTGTTGTACTATTTTCGTAACTAAGTTATGCTCCATCGGCTGGCTGGACGATGGCATTGGCCTACCAATCTACCTAGTTTTAGAAGTTTCTATATCTTATTCTACATAAGAATCTTATATAGAGCCTTGATTTTAAATCAAATAACCCAATATGGAAGTTATCTGATTAAAACAGTCATATACAAATAAGCTTATACCAAATAAAATATATATTCAAATAATTCAAATAATTCAACATGTTTATCTTAAATTAATTCATAAAATTAATTCCACCAATAAACTAACATGAATTATTAAATCCAATCAACCGAATTTAAACCAATCTAAGAATTAACTAAGTCACCAATATCTAGATAAAATGCATTGTATCGTTACAAGATATATTATAAACTAGCAGATGGGACTCGATAGACATGTATAGATTAAGCTCCTATAATTATAAAATAACACGTCTCTGACACGTTCATTTTATAATTATCAACTCTAGCACTGTTTTATTAAAAGCTTAGAGCTACACTCTTAAACTATATAAAAATTATGAAGCTCCAATAAATTAATCGTCCATGACATATCATAATGTGTAACATCTCATAGGATATTCATAATCGGTTTAAGGATAAATTTTGTTTTAGCTTGCCAGTTATTTTTATCTTATGTTCCATTATCTTACTATTGGAATACTTATTATCCATAAATAATATAGCATTCGGCTACACCTATGTATCTAGATGGTTGAGTGCTCCAGTCTTCCAATTGTACAATAATGCACATAAGAGAATATCATTAACTCTACAGAAGAGCTATAGATTCTATATCTATGTACAACAAGTCTACGTCAATCAAAAATCATGTCTTTAACATACTAGTATACGTACCATCATCAAATTAGGATGTCACTCTCTAGTACATCAAAAGACACAAGTCGAGAATATAGGCCTATTAATTCATTTCAGGATTAAGACATAACACATATGATTATCTAAAGTGAATTGATTTAAATAAATAGAATTATTAATAAAATCAATTCAACTTTTGTCCTAATCCAAAATATCATCACCTATGACAATATACTAATGTTTTTATTCACGAAGTCCAACTCTAATAACCAAGACAAGTCTTCTCCCATTAGGGATGTAGACAACATGACAATCTTAAAGTACATAACTTTATTCCCTCAATTGTAGACCTTATCATTTAGACTTTCACTTGTAAGATTCATGTCTTCCGTATAATCTATCTATCATATGCACGATCTTAAAGGTTTAGACTAATAGTCTTAGAGTTTTGTTTGCTTATCATATATTCAACATAAATGAACATAACAAGAACAACATTTGATATAATGAAAATAAATAATAAACTCGTTATTGATTAAATCTATCTAAAAATTATTACATCATTTAATCCTTAGGGCACCTTGTCTAACACGAAGTTCTTTGAAACTTTCCTGAAAATGTGCTCTAAAGCCCAACACGAGTTGCCCTTGTCGTTGAATTTGGACTGTCGATGGTGAGGCTTGAATTCTAAGAGCTGTCTTAAGGTTGGTGATAAGTATCGACCAGACTTCAAAATGTTTTTGTTAGTGATCTCATAAGGTTCAAAGAAGATAAAATGGGTAGAAGGAGAGTAACTTGAATGGAGATGACGAGTTTTCTAAAAAAATTTCAAAAAATCTTCCATGTCTAAAGAATGCAAACTTGAGAGAAGATCATGATTTTTGAAGCTATGGGGAATGAAAATGGTGTGAAGAGATGGGCTTCAATCCCTTCGATGATGTTGTTGTTAGACATGTATGCCCTAAGGAGTAAAAATGTAATGAGTTTTTGAAGGCATTTTTATCAATGAAGAATTCATTTATACCAAATCTTGTCCTCTTTACGTTCATATTTGTTGAATGTATGATAAGCAAACAATAGTCCGGGACTGTCGGTCTAAACTTTTAAGAATTGGGCATATGATGGACAGATTATGCAAAAGATACGATTCTTAAGGTGACGGTCAAAATCATAAGATCTGCAATCGAGGGAATAAAGTTGGGCGCTTTATTCATGCAAAAATTGTTATGTTGTCTATATCCCTATTGGGAGATGGTTTGTCTTGACCATCGGAGGTGGACTCCGTGAATAGAAACATTGGCACGTTGTCATAAGTGACGATGTGTTGGATCGGGACATAAAGTAAATTGATTTGGATTAATAATTTTGTCTTGGCAAATCGATTCACT
>CAMOHE010046991.1:0-46955 GCA_946598075.1 Artocarpus hirsutus
ATGTTTTCAAATGACTTGTTGACAAATGATTTTCATTATCTGTTTTCTAAAACAGCAGATTGAGATGGATTTTATAATAAACTTCATAATGAATATGAATGATTACACCTGATAAGAAAAGATTTCATGAATCAGAAATATATATATATATATATTGAGGGCATGAAGCCATATCAAAGATCGGGTTGTGTAGTGAACAACCTTGGGGGCAGGTCCCGAAACCCAGCTGGGCCACTACGGTGGTGAGTCATGTATGGTTTGCCCAGGAAAGGAAAAATGATACTCTTTTGATTGATTCATTTGAATTATTTTGGAACGATTATATTTTATTTAATTTCACATTTAATTATTTATTCGTTAATTGTTCCAGTTCATTCTTATATGTTTAATTGATTTATGCAATTTCTTTTAAAGCTGAATAATTTCAAATATAGTCCTACTGAGCCTTTCGCTCACATTTTATCTGTTTTAAAATCTTAACCCTAGGTGGATATCAGCATAGGTTTGGAGAGGAGTCCGCCGACGGAACTTACGATCAGTAGAAGTATTTGGTAGGTTATATTACCATTCAAGGCATGTAAGACTTTAACTTTTCTTCTATTTTGGACTGTGGTTGTATCATAATATTGTCAGTACTATATGTGTGTGCACAATATGTGGGCCAGTGGGACTCATACGCGTTCCACCCCATATTTAATTATTTCAATGTTATTTCTATTTGTTTAATCATCATGACGACTCATTCGTTTCTTTAACTTTTTATTTCAAACGATTGTAAAATTACCACCATTTTACTTATAAATTTCATTCTAAAACCCTATTTTTAATCAAATCTTTATTTATTTAATTTAATTAAACCACCACGTCACCTCCCGTACTTCGGGGCGTGACAGTAGTGGCCTAGCTGGGTTTCGGGACCTGCCCCCAAGGTCGTTCACTACATGACCCGATCTCTAATATGGCATCATGCCCTCAAAAATATATATACATATATATCTTTTTGATTAATAAAATCTCTTCTTTACTAGATATAATCATTTATACTCATTATGAGGTTTATTATAAAATCCACCTCAATCTACTGTTTTAGAAAACAGTTAATAAAAATACGTTGTCAACAAATCATTTGAAAACATTTTCATAAAAATCCCTTTGAGGCCAAAATATTTAAAACTGGTTATCAAAGAAGGGGTAGAAGTCTTACCTCGATATCCGTGTCAGTGTCCTACATTGTAATCCCGGTCTGCTATCCGTTAGCTCCGCGGATCCACGCACGAATCCTAAATGCATAGTAACTTAGCTCATCAGTATCTAACCCGAGGTATCCTATGGTACTAAATCATCTTATGGTGTTCTAGTGTGCCATTTAGGTTTATAAAATCATTTTATAAAGTCAGAATCTCAATCGGGGTTCAAAATAGTGAAAACGGGTGAAAAATCACGAAATTACACCATGCCTGGTCGGCCTGCCGGTCGTCCTAGTTCGGCCTGCCGAACTGCACAGTTACTCTGCTGGCACGCCAAGGGTATCTAGGTGTTTTACGATTGAATCTAACCAATACTCGGCCACTATAGGTCCCCATTTTCGTCAAAGGTCGGAACAGATGCACGCCAATACTCCTTAAAATTTGCGTGCCGACGACTAGCAAAACCAGTGAAGGATGCATATTTCAAACGAGATGTGTTTGGTATTTGAGTAATTATTTTGCTTCAAAATTCAAAATAACAAATAAAAATAATCAAAAGTAATTAAAATGATTAAAATAATTAGAAATAATATTAGTCTAGAAATATCATAAAATAGTCTGATTAAGTTTAAAAATATATTATGACATACCAATTTACTATTTTATACATTAAAATCATTTAATTAAATTTCAGGACATTACAAAATCATAAAGTTTTAAAGTATCAAAATATATATTGTTTAGGGGCTGGAATATGGCTGGCAATTTGGGTCACGACACGAACCCAACACGAAAAATGCGGGTTAGGGTTGGAAAAATAGGCCTCGGGTTGGAATTGGGTCGAACCCATCTGACCCGCACAAAAAACGGATTGGGTTCAGGTCGACTCGAATCAATACGAAATCAACCCGAAATAACCCGCCAAAAATGTGTCGAAATTATGTTTACCCAAAAATTGACCTGAAAATTGTTAATCAACCTATGTAACCCAAATTAAACTCATATGACCTTAATGCAACCCATATAACCTGAAATTAATTTTAATGTGTCAAATTAGTCTCACATTTGTTGTATATCCAACTTGACATGATTCTAATTTCTAGTATATTTGTTTTTGTTAAACTTATGCAAAGTTTTATTAACTTTTTTTATGGTTTTATTTTGTTGGGTTATTATTTATTTTGTAGGCTTATTGTTGGGTCTATCGTGTTGCGGGTCTATTGGGTTTAGCGGGTCAGTGTGTAGTGTCAACAAGAAAATGCACAAAGTAACATACTGGCGGGTTGCACAGGTCGGGTCGGGTCAACCCGTCTACATATCAGGTCGTGTCTGGATTGGGCTTTTTTTGACCCGTCGGGTCATCGGTCGGGTTCAGGTTGATGTGTTGGCTATTTAAATAAAGCTCAACCAGACTCAAACCCGACCCATTGACCTGAATTGCCAGCCCTAGGCTGGAACCGAAAAAAAAAAAAAAAAAAGAAGGCTGTTTTAGTACATCAGCACACTCAAAACTTGTCTTCAATTTCCCTCTTTTTAGAGGGGTTTGGGTTCTCAAATCTTCTTTGGCGTTTTAAATCCCAAACACATACAAAAAACCCTTCGTTCTCTTCTCTTCTCTTCTCCTCTTGGCAGCGCAAAAACAATGTCTCCTCAACAAGGAGAAGATGAAGAAGAAAGAGAGTTCTCTGGAAGCAAAGACGACGACGTTTTAGACGAGGACATGAAAGCCCTAAGGCGTGCCTGTATGATCACCGGCACCAATCCCGACGATCTCGACAACCGCTCCCCTTCCTTTTCCTCCGCCGCCGCTGGAAGATCGAACTCCGACGAGGAAGAAAATGCCGACGCCGATGACGGGGGCGATGAAGACCTTGAGTTGCTTCAGAACATAAGGAATCGGTTCTCGATTCCCTCCGACGAGTTCGAGCCTCTGTCGATGAAGCCTCTGTGTTCTTTGCCGCCGGCTATGTCCGATGAGGAAGAGGACGACGATTTCGAGACCTTGCGCGCGGTTCAGAATCGCTTCGCGGCCTATGATAATGGTAATTTCAGTTCCTTCTTTTTAAATAATCTTAATCAATGTCTTGTTGTTTTAATTTCAGAGCTTTTCTTAAGTTTAAATTTGAAATAGATTGAGTTCTTCTGACTTTATAGATGCTAAATTGCAACAATGACTCGTATGTCTATATACTCAGATTGTTTAGGTGAGGTTATATGTGAAAATCTGGGTGATTATGGTTGTTGCCGATTATTTATTGAATTAAAAGTTTTTTTTGTTGCTATTGAGTTCATTGTTATTACTATTCTGACATCTTAGCTTTATGTTGATCTTAAAATTGAAACGTGCAAAAGGTATGGACTTTGAGAGATTCTTGGTTCATATAATTCTTGTTTATCATTTATTGAAATTAGAGTTTTATTTACAAAAGCCTTTTGCTTCTTGGGTAGAATGTTTTTATCTGATATTTTAGCTTTATCTCATAATCTTTTCAGGCATTGTCATATGAAAACCTCACCTCTGACAAATTTTAAAATCTGACGACGTTTTTGTTCTTCAATTATTCTTATTTCCAAAGTACCAACCTTTTACTGTTGATAGTTGAGGTTTGTTCTTGTGTACGCTATTTGTAGCTCCATTTCGATTTCTGGTTATTCTTATATTTGCTATTTTCGAATGCCTAAAATTTTGCTTTAACTTCCTTTTGTTTTCTTTTTTTTTTTTGGTTTTTTTTTCGTATGCTATTTATAACCCCATTTAATTTTCGGTAAGTTTTTTTGGTTTCTTCCTTTCATTGATCATCGTGTAAATTGTAATGTTAGGCTCCTTGCATCAATTTGATTGTTCTTCCTTGCATCAGTATGACTTTCATTGCAACTAATGCTTGTAGAAACTTTATGGCTGCTTAAATTTTTATTTAATTTATACTTTTAATCTCTTGTATCATAAATGATGGTTTTATTTCCAGTTTTTTCGCACAGGTAAATGTGATTTTTATATGCAACACTTTGACCATTTCCATATCTGTATATGAATGAAAATGACTTCTACTCTGCGCTTTGGTTCATGCTTACTTCTGCTATCTTTTGCCTTTTAGCTAAAATCTTCTTTTTGAACTCTTCATGCCATTTATTTTTCTTTTTCATCTTTGCTTCATGCTTCTCTAACCACATTTTTGTGCTTATAATTTCAGATGCTTTGAAGAATTGCTCAGAGAAACAAGAGCAGGTTTATGATTCTTGTATGTCGCTGCAGAAGACTTCCAATGATTTGGCTGTTGATACTTTTGAGGTTTGCAAAGGGCTTTTAGATTCAGAGTTTGCTTATCAGACCACCCATCTTTTGGATGACCATTTGGAGGAGCAGCCTTCTACGCTTATTGAGTCGCATCACACGGATTCCTCAAAGCCATCCATGTTGCAACCTAACTATTCAAGCTTCCCAAAGTCTGCAAAGGTTTTTATGGAAGCCATTAAGAAAAATAGGTCCTTTCAAAAGTTTTTGCGAAGTATGCTGATGCAGATTGAAGCAAAAATTGAGGAAAACAAAAAGCTGAAGGAGCGCATTAAAATCCTCAAAGACTTTCAGATTAATTGCAAAAGAAGAACAGGACGAGCATTATCCCAGAAGAAGGATTCTCGTGTTCAGTTAATTTCAGTAAAAAGGTCATCTCCGTCTAAGGATTCAAAGGTTAGTTCTCAATCATACTTTTACGCAGGTATTCTGTTTAATGTACTTCTTTGATGAAACTCTTACTCTATCCTTGCCTTCCTCGGTCCTTTCGTATCCTTCCTACAGTGTCAATGCTATACTTTTTTTATTATTAGCTTTTGTTTCACAAGTCAAACTTTGATCATAAAACTGATTAAAATTGTGCATCTACCCTGGAAATTTAGAGGGGAAACAGTGTACTAGATTTGGCAAGTTGTAATCATTGTGAGTGATGCAAGGTTTCACAGTGAATAGTGTAGGAGCATCTGCCTCTGAGCCCTTAAAAGGTTGTATTTTATTTTGGTTGACATTTGCTAGCTTTTGGCTTTGTAGTTCTTGTCATGCTTTGTTGTGTTGTGGTTTATTTGCTTTACCCTTTTGTTTCTTTAGCCAATGAGAAGAATAAGGCAACAAATGATTGTTTTGTAGTTTCTTGGAAAGTTTTCAGGTTTCTTTTTGTGTGATACTTATTATCATGTTTTGCAGGTTCATGATAAAAAGATCCCTGCTATGTATTATGGGCCAGTAGAGAATTCTTGTGTCACTAATTATAAAATGGCTTTAACAAAGTTACCACTATCATTAGATCGTAAAAAGTGGTCAGGCGTAGAGAAGAAAAATCTCAAAAAGGGAATTCGGCAGCAGTTTCAAGAGATGGCACTCCAAATAATGATGGACCAGTTAAGGTATATCTTCCCTCCATCGTGGTGGTGATGATCCCTTGTATGTCTTTCCTTAAAAAAGGCCTTATTTTGGGGTTGGACCTGGGCTTCCAACTTTTGTGTTCACCGTGTAATGTGTGAGTGTATTTTTTTAAAATGTCTAGGAGTATCCTTGAGTGAGTGTAATGACGCAATTTTTTGCATTACAATATAATAAAGTGTTTCACCTAATTTTGTGAGTGTTTTATTTATGTTCTTCTTTTTCATGCGCTTTGTTTTGATAACTTTGTCCATGAGGTCCATGAGGCTTTGATAGCCAAAGATCCTTTATATAATAGTGTTTCGCATTCACTGCTCTGTAGTGATGCTCTTTTTTGCAGTACAATATAGTAAAGTGTTTCACCTAATTTTGCAATTGTTTTATGGATGTTCTCCTTTTTCATGCACTTTGTTTTGATGACTTTGTCGATGAGGCTTTGATAGCCAAAAATCCTTGATATAATAGTGTTTCTCATTCACTGCGGGGAAGACATCCTTGTTAGATTTTAGTCACGTTCAAACACTTGTAGGCATGTTTGGAAAGAAAAAACAGATCCTTGAAAACATGATTCATGATTAAGCAACTTTCAAAAATATTTTGTACTTGGCAATTGCAATTCCTCCATTCCATTCTGTTCAAACTTATGTAGAATTAGATTTCTGATAGTCAATTTTGCAATTGTCATGTAGAGTTCAAAGTTCTTTTACTTTATTTTTTAGAGAATATCGTCTGATTGTAAATTTTGATGGCAATGACTAAGCAAAATCTCCTCTACATTCGTATTGAATCATTAATTTGGTGAAAAATCTGAAGGTAGTGTTGTTTAGGGGCATGGTACTTGTTGGTAGTGGGTTAGTGCACTGTTCAAACCAAAAACAGGAACTTATTTTAGTGTGAAATGAGAGATATTTTGTTCCACCACAGAGCTTTGTTTGATTTTTGCATTTTAAAGAATGTACATGATACATCAGAACACTTATTTCTAGAATTTGATGATTCTTAAGAGAAGATTCATCCTTTTCAATTTCTTTGTGAGACAAATTTTTAATGGGGAAAAGTTTCTAAAAATGCATAAAGAGAAGCTGTGCGTGTAGCCCCCAAATAAAAACATAGAGGTGATGTAGTGACGTAGGACAATATGAAGGCAAGGAGAGAGAAGATGAATCAGAGGAAGAAGAGTTTAGTGTTTAGAGAGAGAGCGAGTGAATTTGGAATATAATTAATCACTAATCAAGTTTTCCATTATCTAACAATCGCCTTTTTATAGAGAAGCAAAAGCACAATAATACAGTCTGTTTGGTTCATTGGTTCGAAATATGTGGTTTGAACTTTTTTGGTTTAAAATGTGTGGTTTCAAAAGTGTGGCGTGAAAATTGGGCTTTGAAAACAAGAGGGGGTGTTTTATGAATTGAGGGTTTTTTTTTTTTTTTTAAGTAAAATAAAGGATTCAAACCAGGAGTTACTTTTCTTTCCCAAATGCCATCTCTTGAGAATTTTGGTTCAAACCACTTGAACCATTGAACCAAACGTGATAAAAAACTAACTAAACTTTAAATAAAATAATAGAAATAAATAGGAAATTGAATTTATCACTAGTTTTAAATTTAGTATCCTGATCTTCCTTATAAGCTATTCTCGTTCATCATCACATTTTACTTGATACCCAATGTTTCTTGAAATGTGGTCGTATCTCCCACACAACTTGGATTATATGCCGCTATGGTTTGAAAGGCCATGTCTAACCCATGCTTTCCAAGCTTACAGGTCTCCGATAGCGCCGTGCCCTTGTAAATTTTAAACTTCAAAAGGGGCTAGTAATCATTTTCTTTAAATTGCATAACTCTTAAAAGTTATTAAAGCAGAATACTTGCAAGTTGTTATATGTACCTGTATATGATGTACATATACTTATGTATTATGTTTGTGTAGGGTTTTCTTATTTGTTTTTTGTTGTCTTACTGTGGTAGCCCATTTTCAGCTATTTTAGTCTGCATGTCGAGAATATATGGTTTTTCCTTTCCCGTAGTTTTTTTCGTTTCCCCCTTTTATTATTATTTTTCCCTCCTTCCTTTGCTTCACTTTGTTTAGTTCTTTTTATCTTGTTTGTATTGCACATATTGCACCATTGATTTTACCCCCTTTTTTTCATCTTTGTGTTTTGATTGAGATATTACTTGACTTCATTCTTCCAGCATATCTTCCCTAAACTGCACATTTTTTTCCCTTTTTAAAAAGTGGTACCGGGGAATCTTTTGGAGACTTGAATGATCTGGATAACATTTTACTATCAGTGAAAGCACTTGACATCACCCCAGAAAATGTCAGAGAATTTTTGCCCAAGGTTAATTGGGAACAACTGGCTTCCATGTATGTTGTGGGTCGTTCTGGTGCCGAATGTGAAGCGAGGTATGCATTAACTTGTTATAACTTAATTATAGTGAGATTATTAAATGAAGACTTTAATTCTGTATTCTTATTATTTTTTTATGAACATTAAATCTTGTTCTATTAAATTACACAACTGGACAATTATTGCATGCAACAAATTGGATGGATTTATGTTAACTTCATTACATCTGTTGATGTTTGGATACAGAAGGCAACTCTATCATTCAATTGGCAAAGCGATTGCAATATAATTTGTAATTGAAACCTCGCACTTTTAGAAAGCTATCTGATAGATCAGTTTTTGGAATTTCTGACAAACAAATACACAGTAAACAGCATATGAACAGTGAAGATTCTCTTTTTGCAGCTTTCTCTAGGTCTATTGCGTTATTTTCCCTCAACATATACATTCATTAACTAGTGTTTTTATGGTTGTTGATCCCCCCGAAGCATGTGTCCTTCTACAAAGCGAGCTTTACGGATGTCTATGACGATCATCATCACATATGTTGACGATTGTTGGATTTAATAAAAATTGCTACATCAGCATAGGTCATTCAGATGGGACCGGTACATGACGTGCTTTATTCAAGACTGGTGTTTGAGTACGTCTGTGATGTTGCCATCACAGACGTCTGTGATGCTCTCATTTTTTTCGTAGAACACTTTCATCATGTAGACAAGCAACGCTTCATTCCAAGGTTACTTAGTTTAATTTGTGTATGTAACTGATACCTGCAGGTGGTTGAACTTTGAAGATCCTTTGATCAATTGTAATCCATGGACTGCCCAAGAGGATAAAAATCTTTTGTTTCTTGTCCAGAAGAAGGGTATCAGTAACTGGTTTGACATTGCGGTGTTGTTGGGAACAAACAGGACTCCTTTTCAGTGCTTGACACGTTACCAGAGGAGTCTAAATGTTTCCATATTGAAAAGGGAATGGACCAAGGATGAGGATGCTAAACTTTGTTCTGCTGTTGAAGCATACGGTGAGGGTGATTGGCAGCATGTAGCTTCTGTTTTGGAAGGGCGGACCGGTACCCAATGCTCCAACAGGTTAGTTACCAATGCCAAATGTACATGATGTTATATTGAGTTTCTCTAAAGCAAGAATTATGTGATGGTTTTGATCAATTACTGATGAAACAATGGGAAACTTTAAACTCAAAAATATTGTGTCGCTGCTGCCAAAACACATTCTGTATTTTGGATCAGTGGTTGTATGACTAGAGAAGCTTTACTTCATTGAGATACCATTACAGATTTCAGCATCAGGAAGCCTTTTTGGGTCATTCAGTAGCGTCTAATATTAGTTTTCTTGAATTTTATCACTCTCATAGTGTTCTTGCTTGTTGAAGTGCTTTTTTTTTTTTTTCATTTGAGACATTTTTTTTCCTTTCTAATTTGAAGATTACTTCGCAATGATTTCATCAAATCTTTCAGGCCGACCTTTCCAACCTTTCCCTCTGAGTCAGATTTAATAGATTTTACTTACGCTTGATGTTATTTTGTGGTCTTCTTTATTTGTTACAAACTGCTCAATGCTGCATCTCACAAGTCTGTTAGTGCTTGCAAGTTCAAATGATGCGTGCTTTATCATTCCTTATAAAAGCAAATATGACCCTTAGATCTTCTTGTGATTAGTAACATTCTTATATGACCACTTTTCACTAGGTGGAAAAAATCTCTCCATCCAACCCACGATAAAGTAGGTAGGTGGACTGCAGATGAGGACAAACGATTGAAAGTTGCTCAGATGCTTTTTGGGCCAAGAAATTGGAAGAAAACATCTCAATTTGTGCCAGGTCGGACAGAGGTGCAATGCAGAGAAAGGTACTATCAACTAATTGTTCAAGTTAAACTAAATTTCTTTTGATTTGAGAAAATTTTTAATTTTTTGATTTTCATGGCAGATGGGTCAATTCTCTTGATCCTTCTTTGAACTGGGACAAATGGACTGAAGAAGAGGATCGCAAACTAAGAGCAGCTATTGCAGAACATGGATATTGCTGGTCTAAGGTTGCTGCAGCTGTGCCAAGGTGTACTGATAATATGTGCCGGAGGTATGAAGTCTGGGATAGTGAAAACCATACTAATAGCCCTGAATATTTGTTTTCTGTTCCTGTAATATACCTCTTGCTGCTTTGGTGTGTCTAACCCTTCTCTAAATTCATCTTCTTTCTATGAATTCAGGAGATGGAAGAGGTTGCTTCCTCATGAAGTGCCTTTGCTCCAAGCTGCAAGAAAAATGCAAAAAGCTGCTCTTATATGCAACTTTGTAGATAGAGAGTCAGAGCGTCCTGCCCTTGGCCCTAATGATTTTTGCCCACTACCAATAATAACTTCTAGCGAGAAAATAAATCATTATGAGAAACAGACTGGAAATTTAAGGTAGATTCTTTCTAAACACTTTGTTTCTACTATTCGTTTTCGTGCATTTGTTGTTCTAATACCTACTCATCGCGGGCAGAAGGGGCCCAAACTCTGGGAAGAAAAGAATCAAATCTTTCTGGTGAGTTGCATTTATTTTTTTTATTTTTATTTTTGTTTATTTATTTATTTATTTATTTATTTATGTTTTTGAAAGCAGTTGCCATTGTTGTTCTTTTTTACCATTTTTATAAGTTTGAATCATATCACTTCTAAATAATATAAAAACATAATTTCTTAGAAGTATTTTGAGTTAGGTCTAGGCAAATATGTGTTTTTTAAGAGCATTTTAGCTAAAAGAAATAATATAAATCAAAGAAAGGAAGAAAAAAAAGGTAGTAGAACACATAATGATTGTAAAAAAATGACATACCACTTAATTTACTCTTAATTATTTTTTTTTTTTTGGTTTTTAAACTACAAGTTCTAAAACTTATGGTCCAGAGTTCAACGTATCACATCAATGTTTAAAATTACCTATCCAATTGTAAAGCCAAACATTGATTTGAACTTGGCTTATGTGTTCAAACCAGCTTAGCCAAACAGGGCCTTAGAGATTAAATCATGAATCAAACAAATAGCACAGTTTTTTATTTTTCAAACCAAACTACACTTTTTGGTAGATTAAGGATATGTTTGTTTCAATATCACACAAATTTTAAACCTAAAATTTTAGACGAGGAAATTTGGTAAAAATATTCCAATCTTATTTGAATATTAAATTAGACTTGTTGAACCAAAAAGTGCAAAATTTTCATTTCAAGGTCTTCAAGCTCAGTTTTGGGTCCAATTTTGAACCCATTTTTTTTGGGTATTCAATTTTGAACCCATTTTTCTTACTCTATCCAACATTTCATTCTGCCAATATGTATCTAAGCACAATTACAAATTTTATTTCTTTTTTAAATCCAGAATGAACTTTCTCCAAATGCTAGCTTCGAATGTAAGTTCAAATCACACTTTTTGAACTTTTCATTTAAAAAAAGTAAAATCATTACATTTCAAACTAATGAATTAAATGGACCCTATATTTATACAATGCTTGAAAATTTAATGAAAAATGAACAGGAATAATAATCTTTACAACTAAACCAAACAAAATGAATTATACGTTCAAATAAATTTAAAATTATTCTATTGATAATAATAAATAAATGATAATGATTTGCTCAAAAATTTAGAAAAATTGTTGAAAATCATCCTAATAGGGGTACCTTAAATCTAGATTTTCATAGAATATTAAAAAATATCAATATCAAAAGGAGGTTCTAGAGGTTTAAATTTTGAAGATATTTTAAAACTTAAATTACCTTTTTTGGTTTAAATAATATTCTTACAAAGACATGAAATTTGAATAGATTCAAAAAAATAGACTAACAAATACATAGATTTACTACAGGTAAAAAGTAAATTATAGAACAAATAAATATAAAGTGTCGATATAATGTCAATAATTTTAGAAATTCTTTGTAAAATTTTCAAGATATTTTGTTATTTAATTCTACATTTTTCATGCAGATTGATGGGATAGTTTAGTTTAGTGGCTCAAGTGGTTTGAACCAAAATTTCTTTTAAACTAGTGTTTGTGAAAGGAAAGTGAATCCTTGTTTGAATCCTGGATTTAAATGTTTGAGCACCTTTCAAACCATATATTTCGAACCAATTAATCAAATTAATCAAACATACCTGATATTTTCATGAAAATATCTTTGTTTACAAACATTTCTACATAAGTATATGGATTTTTTGCGAAACAAATACTACTCCTGCTTCTATATTAGTACTTCTAAAATACAAAAAATTCTGTAAAAATATTGAAGCAAATTTTGATTTTTCAAACCTTGCATGTGACTCCAAACAACATCACAACAGCGGCTTCGTAACAAGGTTTCAGTTGCAGGGTCTGTGGCTCATGATGAGATGAACAAGGGGTCGTGTGCCTAGGCTCCCACAGGAACGGGTGGCTGAGGGCACTGGGCTCGATGCCGTTCTACAAGGGTTCCTGTTAGGAGGGCGATAGCTTACATTGGCATTGCATGGGCTTTGCGATGAGGCTAGGATGGCGGGATCCGAGATGATGGGTAAAGCTTGAGGGCAGAGGTAGCTGGGATTGTTCTAGCAGCAGCAGCAGCAGCAGCAGTGGTGAGAGTTGAGGCAGCACAGGTTTGGGGTTGGGAAAGGGGCTATGCTGGTTGCTTGGGCTGCTGGAGCTTTTTTCTTTTAAGTGAAACTAAAAGGGGTCGACGTTAGGAGTAAACTGATTAGATCAATGGCTAAAATCAATTGAGGCATCTTTGTCATTTCAGATCTAAAATTAGTGTGACATGAATTTTGGTTAATGAGGTGAGTGTCAATAAAAATAACGCAAACACTCGTCGATGAAACCTAGTAAAATTAATCGGTCAACTAAAACAACAGTACTTTCCCATTCTGAAAAGGACTGTTGGCATAGAAAACCCTTACACTAAATCACTATTTGATGAAGGCAATTCCAAATTACGAAAAAAGCGAAAGAAGTGTCCTAAAAATGTAAAGTTTGGTTTCAAAAACGATTGTAAAACTGACCAACAATGCTTGTTAAACATTTCAGTTCTTATGCACTAATGATAACTCATAATCACTAAACCCTAAATACTGATGATTTCTTACCTAGGAACTTGTTTTCCATCAAAACAGAAAAAATATTCATTACTCGTCTATAACGAAAAGATGATATTTGAGTCGAATTGAGAAACAAATGAGGTTATACAATTCATCGAAATATTGCAAACTCGACATCAAAATGTGTAAACCAGAACGTAATGAAAGACCAACAAGATATCTAATAACATTAAAACAAAACCGAAACAAATGGGCCCCAAAGCCCCAAGTCAACTTAAGAAAATGAAAATCCGGCATTTCCAACAAAACCCTAAATTACTTTCTTGAGAAAACTAGAATTTAAGAACTTGTTTTCGTCTCAAAACTAAGAAAACAGAACCGCATATTGCAATATAAACGAAAGACGCTTTTCCTAGTAGCGGCCAATACCCCAAACTCTGATTACACCGTCAGTGTACCCACTAAACAAAGTGCTTCCATCAGCACTCCAGCTCAAGCTTGTACAGTAGATAACCTGCCACATCCAGGTTCAAAGTTTAAGAAACAAGATACAGATAACAATAATCTAGATCAATCAATTAACAAAAATAGTACATTTAGCTATCAGTTTTCCATTATATATCTAATACACTAAAACATATTGTCCAGAATGTCGTTAAGCACAGATAAACATCAGAACCTATGGTAGCAGCCAATGAAAATTAACATTTCAAAGATGTAGTTTTAGCTACAAAGACAGAAACAACGTGTAATTGAAACTGCTAGCACCGACCAAAACAAAGCAGATATGTCATCCTTCCGTAAACGGATTTGACATACCTTTTAAGAATCATTTCCTTAAAGCAGGAAAAAGAAGCAATACAATGTTTCGTTAGGCCTTGATAAGGTTTCCTAGATTTCGCTAAGACAAATGAAAAATCCAACATTTACTTGAGAGATGATTTCGTTTCTTTTCTTTTTGTAGTTTTAAACAAAAAAGTACAGACCCAACTTACACACACTAAATTAAAGCAATCACAAAATGCTCTTTGACCAACCATTAATATCATATAATCAACAACCAATCTACCAAGACGATATTATTTATCAAGATTTAGAACTAAACTAGAGTCCTACTCACATACCACAAAAATTCAAGCACCCGCAACCGATAAACACAAAAAATAAAAAATGCCAAATTCACAATCTCAAGAAACGAAAAACCAAACCACAAACATATTATATCATACACCTTCTTCTTGTTGGCAGTTGCAGCATGAGTATCCTCGGTCTTCTCGGCCTCAGTCTTCAGATCAACCTTCAAATCCTCAACAATGCTCTTGCTCTCCAAATCCCAGATCTTGATGCTGTTCTCGGTGGCAGCACAGAGCCAGTACCTGTTAGGGCTAAAGCACAAAGCATGGATAATAGCCCCAGCATCAAGAGAGTAAAGCCTCTTTCCCTCGGCCAAATCCCAGAGAAGAATAACTCCGTCTTTCCCACCACTGGCGCAGAGAGACCCATCGGGGGAAACAGCGACGGTGTTGACGTATCCTCCATGGCCAGTGAGAGTATTCCTCAGCTTGCAGTTGGAAAGATTCCAGACCTTCACGGTACGGTCCCAGGAGGCGGAGACGATGGTCGGCTGGAGATTGTTAGGGCTGAATCGGACGCAGCTAACCCAGTCGGAGTGGGCCTCGCCGCCGTCGCCGGAGATGGTATACTTGCACTCACCGAGAGTGTTCCAGAGCTTAATTGTGCGGTCACGGGAGGCGGAGACGATCTGGCGATTGTCGATGGAGAAGGCCACGGAGAGGACGTCCTTGGTGTGGCCGACGAAGCGGCGGGCGGATACTCCGGCAGCGAGGTCCCAGAGGCGGAGCTCGCCATCCCAGGAGCCGGAAAGGGCGAACTGGGAGTCAGAGGAGAGGACGACATCCTGAACGAAGTGGGAGTGGCCGGTAAGACGGCGGCGGGGGACACCATAAGCCTTGTCGTCCTTGGTCAAGTGCCAGAGAATGATCGACTTGTCGCGAGAAGCAGTGACGATGATGTCGGAGTTGTCGATCGGGGTGGCTATGGCCGTCACCATGTCGGTGTGGGCCCTCATCGTGCCGCGCAGAACCAGTCCTTCGCTCGCCATTGTTGGTTGATGGGAGCTTCTCTAGAGAAGAAGAGAGAGATCGACGGATGGTTTATGAGAGACTGATTTCAAGGGTTTGGAAGAAAGGCGTAAATGGGTGTTTATATATGGGACGAGAGAGGATGCTAATTAGGGTTTTGCTGGATTTTGTTATAAAGTGGAGCCCTACGTGAGGTTAGGGGCTGTTTGGAAGTGAGAGTTTTGTACTCGGGTTTAGGCATATCCGTGTCCTGGCCCAAATGACGTAAAAGAAGAAGAGAGGCCCTCCATTTTTAATGTGGAAAAAAAGTGAAAACATATTTTTGGAAATGTTCATCTTAAATAACATATTTATAATCTAAGTAATTTATTTACTATGCAAATAAAAATTATTTGCACTCTAAATAAGAGGGTGAATAAATTATTTATACTTTAAATATACTTACTACTATACAAATAAAAATTATGTACATCATAAATTTGTTATTTACTACAAATCTTTTTAAAACCTGTCATTTACTATAATTAATTATGAAAAAGTAATATTTATTACAATTTTTGAAAAAAAAAGAACGTGGGAAGACTAGTGGAAATCATGTGCTTTACACATGGCAGTTTTATGTGAATGTTATACATTATAAAATACACAGGCTTTAGTTTGATTTTTTTTAAGATGTTATTTAAAAGGTTTTTTTTTTTACTTTATTGAAAAAGAAATTGAGATTTTATAGTTAGAATAGCACTTGAATATGTTGTTCATAAAAATAACAAATACTATATTACAATCAATAAATGGAGGTTAGATTTTAGGGAAAATAAAAATAAAATAGAAGGAAAATACCTTTTATGTATTTATAATTGTAGAGGACAACGTGAAAATTTTTAAGTACAACATATTTTGAAAAAATAAAGAGAATTTTGGAAGAGGTGAAATATAGAAAAAATTGTTTACAATACTCATGACAGAATTTGATTTGAGTGCGTTGTTAAGAAAATGTTTAAGTTAGGCAAATATTTATAAGGGCAACATTTGCAAAAAATAATACTTTGAAAATTGTAAGGAAAAAAGTTAGTGGATGACACATTTGAGAAAAGTTATTCCAATCAAGTATATTATAATTAATTATGCTAATAGGACGAACTCAAAAATATAAGATTGAAAAAAAAAAAGTAGATGTACTAAAATATGTCTTTGTCAAATCATGTGTTTTAGTTGAAGATTATGCATATAACATAAGTATAGCATAACTATAAGAAAAATAGATTTTGATGAGCTTAAATAGAATAAAGAAACTAATTGGAGTATACATGAGACCGAAAAAGATATGTAAATAAGGATACATTTGGAAAAACAAAATATGTTGCAGCAAAGGAGTTGCAAAAATAAAATTAATTATTAAGGTTACAATTGCAAGAATAATATTTTAGAGTGTTTTTAGCAAAAAAATAAAAAAAATAAAATTTTAGGGGTAAGAAAAGCAAAAAAAGAAAAGTAAACAAAAGAAAAACAGGACCACATGACAAAATTACTTGACCATTTTTTGAATAGTGCCACAAGAAAACTCACACTTATTATATAGTTATAGAGTTATAGGTGAGGATGCTTGCAACAGAATTTTAGAAAAATTGTAGTAAAGTCAAAAGTTTTGGAAGTAAATACAAACATTAGTAAATGATAACTTATATTAAATTTTAAATAATTTGTATTCTAATTTTAGCCTTATTTATAGGTTGTTTACCCTTTTTTTTTTTTTTTGGGGAAAATTGGATTAAACACCCCACCCAGAAATTGAATTGGAGAAATGGCCTTATCTTTTTTGAGCACAAACAAAATATGACATGTTTCATTTGTTTCCTATTTAGCATAATTTTGTCTATCTCAACCCTCCATGTGGGTTCCCCTTCCTAGACACAAAACAAAAAAAAGGGAAAAGCTTCCCTTGCCCTAATTCTAAAACATAACCCGCCCTAATTCCCCTACTCTCCCTCATCTTAGACCAAAATTTTTTTTTTCTTCCTCTACCGAGCAAGCAGAACCTAGCTCTCCCATTCTCGCTCGCTTCTCAGAAGTCTCCCTAGTTCTTTCTTTCTTATTCTCCCAACTTTTTGATGATTGAAGTCCGTTTCTCCGCCACCCTTTATTTCTCCATTTCTCTGTTTCCCTTCTTCTATCTCACTCGTGTCTACCTAGATGATTGTCACTTAGAAAGCAAAAGGCCACGAGCATCAGCACTGGCATTCGTTGACTTCCGTTCCATCGTTCCTTTCGCACCGTTTAACGTAACAAGGCACGACCAACGACCCAATGGAGATAGCTTGTATTTAATGGTCATAGTGTTTTTTTAATTCTTGAAATTGTGAACTGTATTGGAAAGGCAATAGAACTATGAATTTGTTCCCAATTTTTTGGTTGAAAAAGGAAAAAACGGCCATCTTGATGGGCTTGATAAAGTCTGTTGTGGGGGTCAATATGGGGTTTGAATGTGGCCTGCATGTGTCGACCCTATGTTGACCCATATTGACCCTTATTGTTCTAAATGTAGAATGGGGTCGATATGAGTCTACATACGTAGACTGTATGTAGACCCTTCATCTACCCATATCGATCCAAGCAGCCTTATTTTTGTGCACATAATCACGTAAGCTTTATAGTTCCCAAATCACATTAGTTTTGGGTGTGTTTGTGGAATGAATTTTTTAGAAGCTAGATATATATTCAATGGTTAATTAATAACAAAGAGTGAACAATAATTTTTTTGAAACTTAAACAAGTAAATAACATAGTGTAACATTTTTGAAGTAAATAACATTTATTACATAAATAATTTATTTATCCTTAATAAATAAATGATTTATTCGTAGTAAATATGGTATTTACTTTAGCCATTATACACTACAACATTTCAAATGCCTATCAAATTAACACCCGAATTGCTAAAGCCTCATTTTAATGAAAGCAATAACCAAAACTTGCTTAAAAAGGGGGAAAAGGGGAAGAAAAGTTAAAGAACTAACGTTTTCATAGAGCCTCATTGTGTAAGAACAATCAAAGCGTGTTAGGCTTAAAATATTACAGGCCTCGACCTTGTTGTTTTGTAAACAATGTGTAGTAGCTATGTGGGATCAAAGCGTGTTGCTTTGTTGTTTTGGAGATAAGTTGTTGAATCAAGGTTAAGCCATGCTAGCGCATGAGGCTTGCCAAAAGGAGAAGTCCATCCACAAAGTTAAGTGTGGATTGTTTTTTATTAGCACCCATGTTTGCATTAATTCAAAGTTAAGTGTGGCATGTTAAATGATTACATCAGTTTACATTAATTCAAAGTTAAGTGTGGATGGTTTTTCCTTTGTAACAATGATTCAAAGTTAAGTGTGTTCAGCTAGCACCCATGTTTTTTCTTAGCTGGTTTTTTAGCATGTTAAACGATTACATCAATTTGTGATCTTTTTTTAATTGTTTTTGTGATTAATTTTCTCTCTTATTATATACCGCAAATTCAATTGACTTAATTAAGTAGACTTTTTAATTAGTTAATGGGTATGTAAAATTGTGAGAAGACAAAGGTTTTATGTTAGGTATTTCTAATAATCAATAAGGGAATATGAATCTTAGACTTCGCCGTGCTCACAAAGTCTGAGTATGAAACATAACAAAGAAAAACAGTTGAAGTGCATTAGATTATGTAATGTTTTTTTAAAGGTTAATGTAATAATGTATTAAGATGAACATCTCCTTCTGATATGCATGGAATGGGGCTATTTGCCACTACACTGGCATTATCTACAAGATAATTCATGCCTGATTTAACTAATGCTTGCTTTCAAATGCTTGCACTTGATTTAACTAATGCTAACTTTTTTCAAACGTGTGTTACAACGTCTAAGACTAGACACGGTGTTGAGGACTGAGGAGCACTATGATTGCAGAATGTCGAAGAAATCAAAATATAGTATTATGCACAGTTCATTATAGACCATCTGGACCCAAACGATTTGCTGTGCTTTAGAGGCACCCAATTTGGCCATGTTTTGGATGTGGCCAAAAATTTTCAACACTCTGGCCAGTTGTTGTGGTCACTAGTGTTGCGGATGGAAGCAGTGAACTTTGAGAATGAATTTTGGATAGTGGTTAATTGTGTCCCAGTTAGGTACACATTGAAGGATTTTGCGTTCAGGATTATGTTGTGATGATGAGTATCCTACTCTTGACGAAGCTGATGAGGATGAGGGGAATGAGGAAGATGAGGATGATGGTACTCCATCTTTTATGCATAGGCATTGGCCGGAGAACATAGAAATTTCCATCTATGATATTATCAAGAAGATGGAATAGAACATTGAAGTCGTAGACAATTTAGAGAAGAGGAAGATGGCGGCTTTGATTTTTGCTGTTGGTGTTTTGATGGCTAATGACAAAAATTACATAAAAATCAAAGCATAGTTCCTAACTTTGGTCGATAACATAGATGCTTTCTGTGTCTATCCTTCGGGTCGAGAGTCCTTTAAGTATTTAGTCAGACAACTGAAAAAGGACATAAGGAGTAAGTGCAGCTCGACCAATGCAACATTCACTTTCAATGGATTTATATATCCATTTGAGGTAATTATACATGAGTAATTTATATATTACTTTGTATTTGATATCAAATTTATCATTTTTATTTGATATAATATTTGATCCAAAATTTAATTTTGGTTTAGGTATTTATATACGAGTGCATCCCTAGGTTGCCAAATAGATTTGCTACCCCCATTTTGATAGAAGATCTTATGCCTCGAATGTGTTACTAGAAGACAATAAAGTGGAGGGGTGTAGCCAATCCTTTGAGGGTTGAGATAAGCAATTTAATAGAAGGGTCACAAGTCAGTGTCTACCTACTACTCATGTAATTGTTTGTAGTAAGTAAAACAAACATGGTCTTAACAAGAATTTTTTTAAATTTGTTTTGTAGGATATTCATAACATATTGTTTGCTACGAATGAGGAGATGAGAACCCCATGGATGGTCAATTTTAGGCCTTTTGTGAGAAAATTGTTGATCCAATTATAAGCCAATTGACCAAGATTCTTGATCGAGGAGAGCATGTAGTTTTTGGCCATGAGCATCCGGTGCATGTTTCTCCCTCCGTTGATGAAGATGCGCCATAAACTTCTAAACATCAGGATGCTCCTCCTAGAGTAGTGTGGATTGAGAATGAAGTAAAAGCCATCAGGAAAGAGTAGGAAGCCATGAGAAGAGAAATGGCTTTGGGGTTTGAGTAGTTGAAACAGCATATTTCTGACTAATTCAAACATTGGTCAGAAATTATGCTATCAAGAGGACATCAAGAGCGTCATTATAGTAAGGGTTATGATGGGTTTACTATGCCTCAACCGTGTAGTACACCCCTACATGAAGAAGGATTGCCAAACTTATTTGTCTCACCTCGTCCCTTACCTCGCACTACAACTCAGCCTCACATTTACGCCTTTGCCTGAAGATGAATCACCTTTTGTTTCTTCACCTCGTACTACTCTTAAACTTGAAGCCAGATCACCGCACTTGTCGAGCTCACCTAAGGAAGCTTCGCCTTGACCTCCCAATACGGTCGTGCCTGATCTATGTTGTACACCATCCGTTCCTTCCTCGCCTCGCACAACACCCTCTCCTTGTTCACCTCCTCTTACACATTGCATGGATATAATGTTATACAAGGAAGAACCACAGCCACTACAAATACAAAGACCGCAAAGACTGTAGAGGATAAAAAAAAGATCACAATATATGCAAACTCCATATACTGATCCTAGAAGAAAATGATTATAGTTTGGTCATATTTATAAAGAACAATGTAATTGTTTGGATTATGTTTGCAGGTTTTCTAGTTTTCTAGATTATGTTTATAGGCTTTGTAGTTGTCAGGATTGTGTTTACAGGTTTTGGATATTGTTTAATATAAGTCATTATGCTGTCGAAATTTTTTTGGGAGAAAAAAAAAACAAAGCAGCTTTTCTTATATTTTGTGCAAACGGTTATGGAGAATTGACAAACTTTGTAAACTAATATTGTAAAATGAAAGTACCCATGTTTGTTGATAAGTGTTTATTTATAAACTAATATTTTTTGGTTATGGAGAATTTACACACTCGACCATGTAGATAGCATGTAGACCCCATATTGGGTCGATATAAGGTTTGAAGATGACATGTTCACGTGATCCATGTGGAGAGAAACAGATAAGTAGAAGTTCTCAATCTAATGTTCACAATTGCAGAAACCTATGCACCTACAACATGGTATTCATCAAACCTCTCCATTTTTATGTGCCCCTGCCTAAAATTTTGACAATTTCCCTTATAAATTCAAAAAAATTGAATAAAAAAGAGGTAGATTTGAAGTCGATATGGGGTTGATACGAGGTCTACGTATGTAGACCCTATGTCGACCCTATATCGACCCATATCAACCTTATATAATTCTAATAGACCCCAATGTATAATTGTGCAGACCCTATACCAACCTTATATCGATGCATATCGACCCAAGCTTTAGAGTGAGTCCGACTTGGCGTGTCGATCTAAAATGTTATATTTGTACTTTTTTTAATCTCATGTGTTAACTCTCATCCTTGTAATGGGTTGAATATTAAAGAGGAGGAAGATAATGTACTTTTGAAAATGTTCCTTCTTATGCGATGATTCTTAAATAGGGAACAAGTAGAGAAATCCCACATGCATAATTTTTCTTAAAATATGATAATTGTATAGTTATGTACAATCAAGTGAATTTTTGCTTAAGAAGACACCAAGGTCTATTGGTTCTACATGGGATTGACATGGGTCAACATCCATGCCCCACATGGGTCTACATGGTATCTACATGGGGTTTGCATGTGTTGACCCAGGTAGATACCATGTAGACCCCATATCGACCCCTTTGTACATGCAATTTCATTGTAAGCAGGTGGAAACTATCTAGACCACATATTGACCTTGGTCTTTTGTACTTATACATCTCATTCAATAGCATTATAAGGAGGTGGATACCATGTAGACCCTAGACCCTATATTGACCCTGTTCTTTTGTACTTGTACATCTCATTCAACAGCATTATAAAGAGGTGGATACCATGTAGACCCCATATTGACCCCTATTGCTTTGTACTTATACATCTTATTCAATACCATTATAAGGAAATGGATACCATATAGACCCCATATCAACCTTATTCTTTTGTGCTTGTATATCATTCAACAGCATTATAAGGAGGTCGATACCATGTAGACCCTATATCGACCCCATTCAATTTTTAAGTTCGTAAATTCTAGCAACGTAATGACTTAATTTAATCAAAATCTAAAGAAACCCTATATAAAACAAGATGGTAACAAGACAATAATGATATTAAATGGAACTGTTAACAATTAATTCATTGAAAACATAAAAAGTCATTATCTCTTAGCAACAAACGAAAACAAGAAATTGGCGCTGATACGAACCACGCCAAGAACTGACGCGACCCTAACCAAAATTGGTCTCCAAGATCGAAACGTCTAATCGGATTTGAAACGGAACTACGACCTGATGCCTAACAAGAAGCACGAACCTTGGTATGTGAGGACGCCACAATCAGTTATGGACGGACTGATTGATAAGTCTTTGAACGCCACGGAATCTTTCAATAAGTTCGAATAGTTTGTTTAGGAACCAAAGAGAATTAAACCTCAAATTGTGTGTAAAACTTATGTTCTTATTGAATGAAATTCCTTACAATATATAGTGGTTCCCCTTTGCAAATTTTGAGCTCCTAATTGCCCATGGAATTTCGGGCAAATCAATTACCAGGCAAAAAAGATGCTCAATCTAAAGCAAATAAAGTAAGTTTCCTAAATGGCTTAAAACCCTTACAATAATATAAAAGTAAATGCATGTTTTGTAAAAGAAAAGCAAACTAGACAATAATTAGGTAATTAGCTGATTCTTCTCGCCACTTGTCGCCTCAAATTGGGAAAGTAACTGAAATAGAAAGTAGCCAGATTATTTGTAGCCATAGGATTATTCGGTCCCTTCTAGAACTTGAATCACGCATTTGTTGGTCTGGATGTCACATGCAATTCCCTCAATGGGCCTCCATGCAATAGCTTGAGCCCAAGATGCTTGAATCAGGCCCAATAAGCATTTCTTTGAATTTCTTCGCATGAGCTCTCGTCACCGGACCAATGGGAACTTGAATTGGATCTAAATATGTCTCTTCCCTTATGCTCTTGCTTGTGCTACCGATGCCCTCATCATCGTCTATATTTTGTGCAAACCCATAAGTCTTGATCACTTGATTAAATCTTATATTCCAAGAACAGGAAGCCTGCTTAAGCCCATAAATTAACTTTAGCAGCTTACAAACCTTGCCCTCCTGACCCTTACCTTTGAACCCATCTAGTTGTTCCATATATATAGACTCATCAAGATAGCTATTTAAAAAGGCTATCTTGAAATCCATTGCCAAATCTTATAGTTGAGAGCGGCAGCTATGGACAAGAGAATACGTATGGACTTAAGTAAGGCTATAGACAAAAAGGTTTTCTTGTAATCGATTCTTTCCTTTGGTGTATATCCCATAGCTACCAGTCTAGCCTTATAGGTTTCAAATTTTCATCCACTCCTCTCTTTCTCTTATAGAACTACTTACACCCTATGGGTTTTACCCCTTTAGGAAGATCTACAAGTTCCAAGGCCCGATTATTCTCCATAGACTTTATCTCTGTGTTCATGGCCTCTATCCAAAGTTTTGAATCAACATCCTCCATAGCCTCTTCGTAAGTATAAGAATTCCTATCATGTTCAATTGGTTCAGCCAAAAAGGCTTTGCCATAAACGTATGCCTCTCAGGTTGACGCCCGATCCTTTGATTATGCCGAAGCCCCTTAGGTTGTTGTTTGTGTTCGGCTGGTTTTTCTAGACCTATTCAAGTGGAACCCCCGGAGTGATCAAATCACTCGCCAACTCCTCAAGGACTATTTTGTTTCAAGAAGGAAAGTTGCAATAGTTGAAACCACGACTCTATTTTCCTTTGGGTAATAAAAATAACACCCTTTAGTCCCTTTTGGATAACCTACAAGCACACAAACTTCCAAACAAGCTTCCAACTTATTTGCTTCCTAAAACAGGACATGAGGCAGACATCTCCATATATGAATATGTTTAACGGATGTCCTCTTCCCTGTTCGCAACTCGTGAGAAGTATTAGGATCCGACTTTGAAGGCATATTATTCAAAAGATAACATGCAATTTGTAATGCATATCCCAAAAAGGATAAAGGCAATGATGAATAACTCATCATGGACTTAACCATGTCCAACAAAGTCATATTTCTTCTCTTAGCCATGCCATTCTGCTGCAAGGTGCTCGATGCAGTCAAATGGGATAGAATCCTATTCTTTAATAAGTGTTCCAAGAACTTATCAAAAAGGTATTCTCCACCTCGATCGGATCTAAGTGCCTTTATTGGTCTACCCAATTACTTTTCCACTTCAACCCAAAACTCCCTGAACTTATCATAAGTTTTTCTTTTGTTGTGCACTAGGTACACATACCCATACCTTGAGTAATCATTAATAAAAGTAACAAAACACTCATACCCTCCTCGTGCCTAGATGTTCATAGGACCGCAAACATCACTATGCACAAGTTCTAGAACCCCCTCGGCCCTATTGCCCTTAGACCTAAATAGTTTATTGGTTATTTTACCCTCCAAATAATATTCAGATTATGGTATAGATTCCATATTTAAATGACTTAAAGGTCCATCCCTTGCCAACCTTTAAATCCTATTCAGGTTAATATGACCTACTCGTAAATGCCAAAGATAAGTCTTTTTAGAGTGAGAAGTTTTAAGTCCTTTAGAGTTATTATCATTAGCCTTAGTGTTCAATAGTAAGTCCATCTTAAGTTTGATAAAATATAAATTATTTTGTATCCATCCATTACAGATAAAAGATTTAGTTTTACGAATTACTGCTTTATTATTGAAAGAAATTGCATAAGAGTCTTTAAATAAACAAGCTATAGATATCAAATTCCTTTTTAGTTTAGGAACATAAAAACCATCTCACAAAAAATAAACTCCTATAATTATCAAAGTAAAAATTGATGTCTCCCACAACTTCTACCAACACTAAGGATCCATCACCCATCCAAAGCATGAAGTCTTCAAGTAACAGACTTCTCATTTCTTTAAACCCTCATAGAGAAACACAAACATGATTAGTTGCTTTGTAATCTATGACCCAAGTGTCACTGGATTCCTCAACTAAACAAGTTTCAATAACCAAAAAATCACAACTACCCCTTGGGAAAGGAAATCCTTGCAATTTTTCTTAATATGCCTGACCTTCCTACAAAAAAAGCATTTGAGCTTTTTTGGGTTCTTCTTTTCCTTCTTCTTGTTCTTTTTTGATGTAATATCATTTTTCTATTCTTTGAATTATCTAATTTTATGGACTTTCAAAACTTTAATTTTATTTAATATCTTTATGTGTTCATTTTTCAAAGTGTTTATAAGCCATTCTTTTCACACACGCACTATAATGTCTAATTGTGGTGATAAGTCAAATCTATGAATACTTGAGTTTTGTTATTTTGGGAAGATGAACAATTAAAGGCAACAATATTTTCAAAATTAATAAACTAATTAATAAAAAATAAAAAAAGAAAAAAAGAAGAAAAATAAAAAGAAATAAAAATAATTGTAAATAGATAAATTGTGTAATTATGTAATTAATGAATGAAGTTGGATAAGTTTGGTTTCATAGCCCCTTTAACTCGAGTAAATTCTAAGGGATGCTTTAACACCTAATACCTTAGACCAACTAGTCTGGGAGTTACTAACCCAAATCTCGTTGAATGGGTTATGGAGAAAGCTTAAGGGAACCAAACATTGCACTATCCACAATTGTAAAGTTTGTAAATATTTCTATTTTATGTTTCTACTCTTTAATTGTTCTCGTTAATAATTTGAAGTGTTGCTGCCTGCAGGAGTGATTTGAAGTAAAATATCAAAACAATTCTATTCTTAGTTTTGGATGAAACTTCATAATTATTCATTAGCCCTTTTCTGCACTAAGTTTGGCTTATTTACATTTTGTTAAATAGCATATAAATTGTTTAAATAAATTTTTTTTGTTAGTCTATCTAGTTAGATCAGTCAAATTATAATAAAATGGTGTGCATTGTTTGGATATTAAATAAATCATCTCAAAATTCTATCACTTTAATTGCTAGGTACTAGTAATAAGCTGGTTGGGAGGTGTGATGAGACTATAAAAGTGCACATTTTCTAAGGCTTAAGTAATTTATTTATACTTTTACTTCTAATTAAATCCTCTAATTAATAGCATTTTTATATTAATTGGTATTTTTATGTCTTAGTGTGAAAACATGTTTAAAAATGTCTTTTAGTGTGTTGTTATGTTTAATAATGTTTTTGGTAATTTTTAGAATCATTTTTGTAAATAATCAAAAACCATAAAAATATTGTTGTGTGATTTTATTTCAAGCCTTAAAATGTTTGTAAATAAGTTTTGAGTCTGTAAATATGTTCTATTATGCTCTAGTAATTTGTAAAAATAATCTCGAGTCTTAAAAAGCATATCTGTTGAGGTTTGTTAATTTTAGAAGTCTTTATGTATTTTTTAGTAATTTTTGTGTGTTTTATTGTAAAATAAATATTTTTAATTATTACAAAAATTATGTTTACAAAATAATTAATTTTGGTTTGTTTATTTTATTTTAGATTAGAAATCTAGAGGAAAAAACAGAGAAAAATGCACAAAAAGGGGAAAAACGGACTTCAAATGTTCAAGAAATCAAAAAAATAAAAAGAAAGACAAAATTTGACATGTGGCACAATATCAACCGTCGAATTCGAGATTCCTAGATCATCCCAACCGTCCATGTGTCCCCAGCCCTCACTGATCATGTGTTTTCTTGCTTCCACCCATGCATCTCGATCTCAGCTGTTCGATCAGATTACCAGAGCTGATCTCACGATCAAAAAGAAAGTTCAAAGCATGCGTTGACTTTTGATCTATTGACTCTATCTAAAAATATATTTAAAAATATGTTTTTAGTGTGTTTTTATGTTTAATAATATTTTTGGTAATTTTTAGAATCATTTCTATGGGTTTTATAAGTGTTTAGTTTGTAAATAATCAAAACCGTAAAAATATTGTTGTATGATTTTATTTTGAGCCTTAAAATGTTTCTAAATAAGTTTTGAGTCTAAAATATGTTCTATTATGTCTCTAGTAATTTGTAAAAATGATCTCAAGTCTTAAATAACATATCTACTGAGGTTTGTTAATTTTAGAAGTCTTTATGTATTTTTTAGTAATTTTTGTGTGTTTAACTATAAAATAAATAATTTTAATTATTGTGAAAATTATGTTTGTAATATAATTAATTTTGGTTTGTTTATTTTATTTTAGATTTGAAATCTAGAAGAAAAACAAAGAAAAATGGTGCAGAAACGGGAAAAAACAGACCTCAAATGCTTAAGAAATCAAAAAAATAAAAATAAAAACAAAATCTAACATGCGGCGCAATATCAGTCATCGGATCTGAGATTTCTAGATCATCTCAGCCGTTCGTGTGTCCTTAGCCATTCGATTGGTGCATCTCGATCTCAACCGTTCGATCAGATTACCAGAGACTGATCTCATAGTCAAAGAGAAAGTCCAAAGGTTCTGTTGAATTTTGCCCTATTGACTCCATCTAAACTGTGTGTTTGGTCTTCAATCATCGATCCAACGATTCTTACGCGTTTGTTAGAATGCTACATCACACTGGATTACCCTAGATTTTTAATCCCTCTCTACACTAATCTGAGAGGAAAAACAAAGAAAAAAATGAAAAAAAAAATAAAAATCAAAATTAGTTTAGGAATAATGGAGTGGTTAATTATAAATTATTCCAAAAAAAATTCTCCATCATTTAAATTGCATCCTACATCATTCTCCACTTAAAAATATCTTAATAAAATAATAAAAATGAATAAAAAATGTAAAAATCTTGTAAATAGTAGATTTTCTTCTACTATAAATACCCCCTTCCCTTCATGTAATTTGCACCATTCTCCATTGGAGAAAATTCTCTTCTTCTCTCTTCTTAGGTTAGTCTTCTTCTAAATTCTAGTTTTATATTTTTGTAAAATAATTCTAGTTTTTATGTTGTAAAATAGTTGTGATTAGTGAAAATATGTGTGTTTCTGCTTCCATCATGTCTTTCTAAATTTCCACTTTGTTGGGGAGAGACAGGGATATTCTGGTAAAATTAAGGTAAATATTTTTAGTTTTTGCAAGTTTTTTAAGTTGTTATAATGTCAAAATCATTTTTAGAAAACTTATGATTTTTATGTTAATTTAACTAAAATTCTTGCAAAATTAAGTTTTGATTTATCATAGACATAAGATTGCATGAATAATGCTTAAGAACACTTTGATTATTCGTAGACATAAAATACATGGTAAATACTTGACATTAAATTTTGTCTGTAATTTAGTAAGTTAATTTGAAAACGTACATATTTGTTAAAAATGAGTTTTTGATGCACTATAGATATGAATTGGCACAGTTAATGCTTGGTAACTCTTGATTTATTGTAGACAAAAGATGGCATATTGCATACTTAAACCATTTTAATATTAGAAAAACTAAAACATATTTAAATTAATACACAAAATTGAACCTTTAATCCTCAGTATTTGTTAAAATTGTTGTTACCTTTAAAATTAATTACACTTATTGTTAAAGTTCCATCTCCTAAGTTAAATTTTACTTATCAAAGTTCCATTTACTATTCAAAACTAAGCCACATTTCTTGTTGTTAAAATTCCAAAAAAAAAAAAATCACAGAAAAAGTCTAAAAATGAAAAAAAGGAAAAATATGTAAATATTGTAAATAAATTGTAAATAAAATTAACAAATAAATTGTAAATAAAATTAACTTTTATTCTCAGATTATTTAGCTAAATATAATAGAACTGATATATTGGACATTTGCAATATCTTTTCCTTGTGGGATAGACCTCGGACTCACCGAGATTTATTACTTGAACAAACTTATACTTGAGGTTATATCGGACATATACTTTCAGACCCAAATAGCGACACTTGTCAAATTTTTTTTTTAAGGGGGGTTGGAAAGACTTTTGGTAAGCCTTTCCTAGCTGATGCATGATTCATATTGCCGAGGCTTGTCTATAAAGCCAACTTTAGGTTTGATACCTTATTTGGTGGACACTGCATGTGTCAATTATGCCAAATTCCTAATGGTCTTCCTTCATTATGGCTACTCTATCTGAGTCATGTAGCTTTATCAGAGGGTTTAGATATTAAACAGATTTGAAGCCATTCATTTTTAAATTCCTAAACGATATGTTAATGACTGTACATCATAATTTTTACTATCATATAATATCATGATGATGTTTCTTACATCTTTTGGGTGAGTAGAAGTAACTCTGCTTTAACAATTCTACTTAACATTATCTTAATTTCTTATATGATAGTGTTCGACCAATCCACATAACTTATTTATTTTAAATATATTAATATTACTACTACTTGTTTATATATATATATATATATTTATTTAGTTTTATGTTGGAGGGAAAAAATAGGATTATCTCATTCAGAGATCACTACAATGGGGTTTATTTGGTCCAACACTAGTTCAAAAGTAATTACCCATAGACAGTCTATGACCTCTAGGGAGTTCTTCTCTTATCTTAGACTTTGGTTTACATCCAAATTTCTTATAAGGATCAAAGTATTTATCCTTATTGAAATTCTTATCCTATAGAATCTTTCATTTTATTGTAACTTAGGGGTTGATACATAATAGGTTGTCTATATACCTTATTATGCATACTTATTATGCACTAAATGGTACCTTATCAATTGTATTGTATTTATAATACCAACCACAGACATACAAACATAGCAGTCATAAACATGTCATTCATATAATACATAGACATATCACAATTTCACAGATTACTTATACTCATATCATTCATATACTTGTCATACATTCTCACGTCGTACATACTTTCATGATACATTCTCATATCATAGAATTGCTATACATTTTTCTTTTAATAGCAACTATTTCATGTCATACTTATAAATCATTTTGTATACATATCGTTCATACACATAACATTCATATTTTCACATCGTGAAATTGCTAAACATTACTAATTTAACAATTGTTGCATACCATAAACTGTTGCTGAGTTTGTGACCTCACAAATCCTCTGTAGGTCGCATAATGTGAAGTTCTTCCTATTGGAAGCTTCTACAATTCATAAATCAATCTTACTTTTTGACACTATACATATACCAGTTGACATATCACACCAGTAACCCATAAGGGTAGGATGCCTACCTAGTCATCTATGTCATTTGCATTATGTGTGTCGATGTTTTGGCTAATGATTTTCTTCCGAATCGTTGGTTATAGCACCATATATTTTTCCTAGGACTTATACTCTAAGTGTCGTCCATCTCAATGTGCCAGTTTTAATGATCATGCAACCTGAGGTGTTGTTTGGTTAACTTTGGAAGTTGGCACCACAAACAGCTTTTCAAAATTTGAAGCTTCTTGGGGATAGGCTTTGCATCAGGCATTGAGAAGCCAATTAGAACCATATAGCATCTTGGTTTCCTTGTTAATGTTTCAAGTCTGGAAGCTTTTATGACAAAGTGCTCATTCGTGCTTTGGCAAAACATCTCGATGTCATTATTTCTCATGATAATCCATTGATGAAGACTTTGTTCTTGCATTCTTTGTGTATCCTAGCCGTGGCTTGCTTTGTTCTCTTGGAAAAGTGAGTGCCATTTTTCATCCGCCTATAGCATCGACTTTTGGTAGAGGTCAATTCACTTCCTGCCTGAGTGGTAGCTTTCTTCATGGGTTAGTAATCAAGCTAAAAAGGACTTGTGGCTTCTTTTCTCTTCATAGTAGAGAGGCCTTGAATGTAGCTCCATAGCTGGTGTATAATGAAGAGGTGAAGGGTAAAATAAAATAAGAAGTTTTGAGGGAGAAAGGAGGAAATAAGAATGAAAAATAAATAATAATAATAACATTAATAATAATCAAAAGTTAGTCTTGAGGAGAAACAAGAGAAGTCCTGGCAATGACTTCCTTTTCTTCTCCTCTCTCTCTCTCTCTCTCTTTTTAATATGAGTTGAGAACGTTATTTTAAAATTGACAAGACTAATTAATCCTTTTCAAAATCTGAGAAAGTTTCTAAGGAACCTCTAAATCCTCTATCGAATAGTCATCCAATTACTTTTGTAGTTGTAACTTCAAAAATTCTCACCCAAATTCATACTTTAGAGTGTCTCTCATCTCCAAAGTATCAGTTCAAGTGTCCACGCAATTCTGTGTATTGTTTAGTGGATATAAGAAGTCAGTACTTAATGCTACTTCTCATGATTCGATGTGACATAACAGCTACACTTGATATTGGGCCTTGAAAGGTCACATAAAACCGTCCCTAGCATGTCGATAACCTAATTGTCGTTATTTGAAAAATCAGCACCTATTATTTATCATAACTTGATTTAACATTTAATTAACTTAATTTACTTGGACTTTAACGAAGCAGTTGCGTGACAATGTAAAGTAGGATGGCAAGATACCGGCTCTAATACCAACTGTAACAACCTATCCTACATGGTCATTATATAACTTAAACATAACCGTAACTTCAACATACTTTAATATAAAGTACTGAAAATCACAAAATAATTTTTTTAAATGAATTCTTGAGGATAAAAAATTTGTAACATATAACCTTGAAAGAAATATTAATCATTTCTCAAAGCTTACTTTCGTAAAACTAACATATTAACATTGATTTCTCGAACGTGAAAATAACGTAATAATCATTATGTTTTAACATAATCCTAATTCCTAAAAACTTAACATTTTCATACCTCATAACATTAATCTCTTAAAACATAACCATAATAATTTTCTTGAAACTTTTTCTTTGAACATAAGGACAATTATCTAAAAACTATTACTTTTAAAACATTTCTTAATTTAAATAAAACTATTTCAAAAGCAATTTTAATTTAAATGTTGAAATAGAATCCCATTCAAATGCTCTTTAAAACTTTATTAAAAATTATCTATATATTTTACTTATAATTTACTATCTTCAAACCAACGTAATGCTTTCTTAAAACTTAATCTTTTAAAACAAAACAAAGCATAATTTCTTGTAACTTAAACTTTTAAGTTTAACATACTAATTTTCTTAAAGATATTCTTTTAAACTTTCATGATAAATTCATAAAACATATTCATAAAACTCATTTCTTAATTTAACGTAAAACTCATTTAAGCATTTTTAATTATAAATAATCATATAATTTCCCTTACTTGAATATATTCTTGTACTTGTTGCATTGTCTACTGCAACATTTTAAACCTTAAACTCTATGGTCCAAGGTTGTATGATTACAACCTTGGTTTTTAAAACATAATTACGTAATTTTATTTACTATTTACACGTACATAACTTTTATAAACTATCAATATACATAATTTCATAAAATAAAGACATGCATAAAGTCATAAACTAAATTGCGAAAATATTACATTGCGTGAGTGGTATCCATTCCCATCTTCACCATTCACCTACCGCTCACCACTGCCTAATAAACATGGTTGATAGGTTTTCTTACCTATAGCATGAACATACTTAAATGAGCTTTAGCTCAGCAAGTAGGAAATTAGCCTTGCAAAACATATTTAAATATTATTTAATTAAAAATATGCATGAACCTTTTATGCTTGCTTCTCAACTTGTTTTATGCTTAATTATTTAAACTATAACTTATCTTATTAATTTGCACCTACGTGATCATACCAGTTGCGTGCGATTCTTGGGAAGTTAAGGTTCACGAGGTCCCCAACAACACCAAGATCATAACTTATATGCAAGCCTCTCTATGGGTCGAGAGGTTGGTACGATACCCTTAACTTGTCTTATAAGTTTCACTTATCTTATTGTGTGTATACAGTATGACTTATCACTACATAGCATCACAATTACATAAATCATAAACCATAAAGCATAATCATGCATAACTTGAAGGTGATTAAACAATATGATTTAAATATTGCATATATCACATATTGATCTTGACATAACCACAACATACATGGCATGGCATGGCATAAACGTAATAAATCATAATATCATAACATGAGAACACATCATATCATAACACAGTGTGACAAATCACTAATCATGCATTTTCATAAACTTTTTTGAAAGCATATAAAATAATTTATTTTAAAACTATTCATACTGTAGGCGAGATTCCTACTTACCTAGACTCCGAGCTGAGCGAGTCTAGTTGTATCTCGCTGTATTACAGTTTGGAAGAATCCTCGGTAGTGCTCCTTGAGCAACCATGGATGGCTAGAAAAACTTCCTAGGGATCATACGCTACTAGAAACATTATTTTGGACTCTATTGTTGTAGTCTAAGCTTCCTCAATCCTCATGCAACCAGTACCAAAAGATTTTCAATGGAGTAGAATTAGTTTGAACGAAGGACACCATCATGTCCAGAACATCGAAATAAGTCAAGAGGTGGACTTAATTGTTAATTGGAGGTCGGGAGCTCAGAACTCGAGTTTTACTGAAGGCCGGTCATCTATGACGACGCATGAGTCGCGTGTGCAGCTCTGGTGGTCAAAAAGAGCTAAAACTTCAACTCCTTCCTATTTTTGACTTTTGAGTTGATTAGTGCAACCAATTTCTCCCTATTTGATTTTCCACAGCTCGAATCGAAGACAGGTTTCTCGACTAAAATCGGTGGCTCTGATCATGGTTTCTCAATGGTGGTTCGAGCAAATTGGCTTGGCGGTTTTGTTCCCTGTGGCTATCTAAGCATGATGACAATGGTGGTGCACTTTACCACCCTCGAAAATGTCAAACCTGATAAGGTCGATGGCAGCTTGCGACGGTGGGCATCGATCTCTGCCTTCTCGTGCCACTTCCTCAAAATTTAAGGCTCAAAAAGCTCTATTGTACAAGTCTAAATATTTCCCCTTGGCCAATTTAGGGTGAGGTGTTTAGGAAATGCAAACACCATGGCTCCCACGATGCTGCATGGTGGGGTCTTTTATTGTCCGACCAGCGGCGGTGGCTTGGTGAAATTGGTTGAGGGTTTTTGCTCCTCGTGGTCTTTTGAGTGTGGTGGAATCGACGGTGTGCTTCACGGTCATTGGCGATGGGGAGATTGTGTGGTGTGGCACAGCGGCAGAGACATGGCAACTTTGTCTTGTTACTCCAGTTGAAATCGAGCTGAGAGATTAAAGTCTTCTTGTTCCTATCATCAATCTTAGTCCATGGACACCAAGATCAAATTAATCGATGATCAGACGGAGGAGAAATCACACCAAAAGAAAAGGGTTTTCTGCAACTTTGGCCGGCGAATGTGAGTGGCTCTGACAATGTTGTGGGTAGCATAGCATGTCATTGGAACCAGCATGATGAAAGCTTTCTGTTGGTGTAGGAGGTGTCGAAAATGGTGGTCGGAATCTTGACTAGAGTTTGAGGAAAGAGAGAGTAGAGAGAGAAAGTAGAGAGAGTGGGAGCTGATTTGATTAGTTAGAATTTTTTTTTTCATTGCCTTGTCCACATATTTATAGACAACCTTATGATCTACACAGTCTAAACTGTGCCATGTTAGACAGATTAAATTTGATCCATAAACTTGAAATTCTCATGAAGATGCTGTACATTTTAAAACTATAACATTCTCATTCTTTAAAAATACTTACATAAATTCAAATTTTCTTGCCATATCATTGCTGTCTAAAAATCTCCACATAGTCATAAAATTATTTTGATAAATTTATCCATATTGTATGGATTATTCTAACACCATAAATATTAACAGTTTTGTCTTTAAAATTTTTGATTCACTTATTTTACCATATATGTATTTATTTGCTAAAAATAATATTTTGTAGTTAAGAACTTAGATAAAAACTTAAAATTTCATTTCTTGATTAAAATAACATCTCAAAATCTCTAAATTTCAAAAACATAAATTAATACTTAACAATATATATATATTTATTTATTTATTTTTCATTGTAAATCTCTTTTAACTTAACATGAGAACAAATTATAAACTTATAATTTTATCATAAAATAATAGCCATAAATTATACAAATTTTAATAGATTAAATTGACTACCTATCAGTCAATTAAATCCAAACACTAAACTTTGTTGAATGTACATATATATCATTATTGTAACTTTTAAAACTTTAAAATGTTAACTTAAGCATATATTTTTCATTTTAAATTTTCATGTTATAAGCTTCAAATTTTATCATAAAAATAATAGTCTTAATTTATAATAGTTTTGTAAATTAAATTGACTATCTATAAGTCAATTTAGTTCAAATTATGAACTTAACAATATTTGAAGCTGTGCATTATAACCCAAATTGTTCCTCATAAAGAGGCATTTATGGATCCACATCTTACTTAAAGATTAACGTTTGTGGACTCCATCAGTGCTCTTCTTTTTTTCCTCTATTATTATGACAACTATTATTATTATTATTATTATTATTATTATTATTATTATTACAACAATAATAATAAACCTTACATAATTATTAATGTGTATAATAACTAATTATACACGTATAAAACTTTAGAATTCTCAAACTTCTAATGATCCTTATCACTTTCTTGAAATTCTTATCTTACTTTATGATCTCCTTAAATTTCAAGATCAATCTTAGTGAAGATTGACATAAATCTTGCCTACTTAAACTTAGTGCTCACCATTTCCTGAATTATGGTATAGAGCATATGATCACTATTAATCTGGGTTTCACTTTCTGAACTAATATCATATGGGAATTTTTCACATAATCATAGTAAGATAAAAATTCCAATTTTTTCAGATAATCTCGATTTAAATATTCTAATTGAGCTTCTTACAAATGTCACTTCTTTGGATCAAACATGAAATTAATGAATCATAAACTCTTTAATTTAGCACATTAAATAATTATTTTTAATCACTTAAGTGTACTATCATAACATACATGCATTACATGTTTCATAGATTAAGCACATAACTTTGTGCATTCATAACATTATTTATTCCAAAGGTCTTATACCTATTAAGACCTTTAAATTTGTGTGTTAATAGATTCAACACATATACTTTCTCAGTACTTTGCTGAGTAATTATGAAAAAATCCTTACTTAATCATACTTATTAATTTTTGGATTTTTTCAGTCATTATAAGGGAAAACTTCCCATCTAAGGTTGTAGTGAAGCCATATTATGGCCTTATGAGTGGTTCATCACCTAGCCCTAGACCCTACCAATGTCAAGCAGAGCACGTATTCTTCCCGAGGAGACCAGTGATTCATTTGGCAGTTGAAGGTGGTGTAAGGACCACCCTAGGATTGCTTGTCGATCAACTGGGAGTTTTCTAGAGTGTCTATGTCTGAGAAAGAGTAGTCGGCAAGTTCGAGGTCAGGTCTTCGGGCAAAGAGATGAGCATACCCCCAACAACACTCATTCAATGACTCACTACATTAACAGTTCAGATAAAAGACCATTCTATTTTCAATGGAAACGTTCAGTACTAGTAGCTCAATTAAAAATTCCAGACTTTTATGTAATAATTAATAATAATAATTACTTATATATTACTAATTATTTTAATTATCATCCTTAAATATCATCCTCTTGTATGTTACATTTATATACATATTTAAGGTCACATAGATAATTATAAAATTGTAATGATAGTTATAAAGTATTGAAAAATACACTCAAATATATTGAAAAATTCACTTTATTTATTTCTTAATATGTCCTTTTAAAAAAAATCCTATGCTTTATGGGCATATATCTAGACACTAACATGCTGGAACGAAATCTCTTTGTTCCCAAGTTTTCTTAATGTCAAATTTCTTCCAATCAAACTCTTTTATATTGACCCACTTAACCATGGAATTAATTATTATGAATCTAAACTACTTTTTGGGACGTATTATGTTGCTCATTTCGGATTGATTTGATGAGAATCAAAGAAATACAAGTTTCCTTGTCTGGCTACAAATCTTGTGTCGACTTTCCTTATTTATCTCATATGTCACTATAAGACTGCACTAGAACAGCTGGCATCAATGAAGATAGATAGAGTTACTTGCAGAAATTAATGGCAAACACGAGAAATTGAAGGAGGATGCTTATCTAGATTAATGATAGTGGATTTGAAGCCATTTTTAGCCTAAGGGATGAAGAGGACCTACAATATATATAGACCCTTAGTCTTAAGGAGTCTCTTGAAGACACTTGTCTTTTTTTTTTTTTTTTTTTGTATTGAGAACATTTGCATTGTGAGCTTTATGTGTGAGAGAAAACAATAGCATTCTTGGGCTTATCTTAAACCTCATAAAAATCTTTCTAAGTAGGTTGTCAGATTGGAGTAGATTAGGAGAGCTGAAGGCGAGTGGTTGTTCTTGGAGTAGGTTAGTTTGACTGAAGGTGAGCTGCACAAGATGGGGCTTGTCACAAGGGGGAGTTTCATGAGTTCAGGTTTGGTGGAGAGTTTAGGCATTCTTATAATTCCAATATCTTATAACTATAATTTGAAACAAAAAGAATCTTCCCTTTCAAACTGGTGTGCTTAGTACCCATGGTTTTTTCCCAAGTTGGGTTTTTAGCGATGTTAAATATTCACATCTGGTGTTCATCTATTTTTATGTATGATTGTAATTATTTCTGTTTATTATTGTATGTACAGACTAGCCTGTCAAAATGATTTATTTTTATGATTATTTGAGTGTTTGTTTAGACAGGTTCAATATGTTCGTCTCTTAGTTAACAAGATCAAAAATTGAGAGTCTGTTTTTTTAAATCAACCTAAATAAAAGATAAAAAAATACTAATCTTTAATGCCACTTAATATGATGTTTGTATGAAAATTGATATTAAATGATACCAATTTTTTTACCTTCATTAACTAACTTTTTTTTGTAGCAATTTTATCTGACAATTTAATTAATTTAATTAGCTTAAATGATAGATCAAATAAGGACATACATATACTACTTTGAGTTAAATTTATCATAGGTCCCAAAATTTTCTTCTCTTTTTAAAATTAGTTCTTGCACTGAAATTGTTCTAACTTAATCCATAAACTCTTTTCATGTCTCACATTTAATTCTTGAGTTACATTCTATTAATTTTTAGATCTAACTTAACTGCTCAACTCTTTCCATGTATTAAATTTAGCCCCTCCATTATATTTCTTCCTTTAGGTAATGAAAAAAAAAAAAAAGAATAGCCAAAAGTTGACAACAATAACAAGTGTGTATATGTGTGTGCATATATATATATATATATATTTATATATTTTCTTTTGAATTGATATCGTTGCATTGAATTCAAACAAAATGTCTAACTATACACTTTATCAGCAACTAAACAAATATCTACAGCTTATCGACCACCAAGCAAACTCTAAAATTTAATCAAAGCCAAAAAAAATAAAAAATAAAAAATAAAAACCTTGTAAAGCTTAAACACAACACAAATTTAGACCAAAAAAATTTATAGAAAAATTCAAAACTGTTTTTGACGCACCCTTTATTATAAAGAATACATGATTCTACTACTTTAACGAAATAAAGTCACCCATTTATCCATAACTGAGTTTGCTTTAGAAATCATCCTACCAAAATTTTTTTTTCCTCATATTTTATCAGTTTCAAGCAAAGACATAGTCACAATTATTTATTTTCTATTTTTTTTTCTTTGTTTGTAGCAAAAGGGGGCTGCTCTGATGTTTAAACGATAAAAGGATTAACTTGTATTTTTTTTTGGATAGTAAAATTATGAGTGTGCCTAGGTGAAAATACAAGATTTTCATGTTTTTCCTATTAAAAATTTAACAAATAAATATAGTCAAGAGACTAAATCTGAGACATAGAAAGAGTTGAAAGATTAAATTAGAAAAATTTTCAATACATGGAATAATTTGGGAAAGAAAAGAAGTTTAATGACTTTGATGAATTTAGCTATACAATTTTTGTAAGTGAAAAACATTTAAAGTTTACGTACAAATTTTCAAAATTAAGAAGTATATGTGGAGCCTCACCTCCTTTCGCCCTTGATAGCAATAATCAATGGTAACATAATTTGATGATAAATAAACATCAATAAGGTTAAAAAAAAAGAGTCTTAAGTCAATAAATTGGAGAATGTTAAATATTATATCATACTTTTAGAAGATATTTTATTTATGTCATATTTAAAGAAGTTTATGTCACACTATTTGTAACGCCCCTGAATTTTAAAGTAAGGTTAGTTATGTTAGGTTTAATTATTAAGTATGCCTTTGTTAATTTTATCATTAATTTTAGTCTTTTGAAGATTTTATTGCATTTGTTATATTTAAAAATTGATTTTTGGATTTAGAATACCAAATGACATTTTTATCCCACATTTTTCTCACATTTACAAAAATGTCCTTGGGGCTTTTCGTTTTCTTTTCCCTTTCCTTTTTCTTTTCATTTTCACATACTCTCTCTCTCCTTCTTCCTTCCTCTTGCGCTCAGTCCTCTCTCTCTCTTTCTTTCTCTCAAAAATTTTGATTTCAAGCTTCATTCTCATGGATTTGAGTAAGTATTGAAGTTCAACTTATCAAGTTTTTTATCCAAAAACGCCATTAAAGGTTAGTTTTCTCTTTTTCTTAAAATTTCAAAGTTTTATTTCAATTTTTCAAAATTTCTTTGATTGTTAAATCCAAACTTCATTGAGTTTAGATAATGTTAATCTAAGCTTATAGGACTTGTTTTACAATAAATCTAAGCTTTATTTGAACAAAAATTGATTTAATCAAGTTTTGTTATTTTTCTTGGATTTTCAAATCCATTGTGAAATTGAGTTTAAATTTGGGGAAAATAGTTTAAATTTGTTATATTATGATTTTTTATGGTTTCTATGTGATTTTCATGCATTGGGATTGAGAAAATGGATTTTAATTTGGATTTTTGAGCTTCGAGAGGTTGAGACTCGAAGTCTCAGGTCCTGAGATTTTGTCAATTCGGTAGGCCAAACTTGATCTTTGGCATGTTGGATTGAAGAAGTTTGGCAGGCTGGATTCATATCTTCGGCAGGCCGAATTGTAGCGATTCAGCAAGCCGGTTTGGATGTTTGGAAGGCCAAACTATGCAGGTTCAACAAGCCAATTCAGGGTGTTCAGTAGGCCGACTGAGCAATATGAAATTGTATTTTAACCCCAGTTTTCAATATTTAATGATTCTAAAATATCTCAAAAAGGATTATGATTTTAGGTTATGACTATTTTGAGTCAAAAGGCATACTGATAATTAAACTGGCATAATGATATTTGTTAAAAATAATTTCTGATTTTGAATGTAGTTTTTAAGCTCTTGAATGTTGACCAGAGCTTACGTTGACTTTTATTTGGAGCTTACATTATTGAAATTTCAAATTAAGGTAGGATATTTCTATCCCTTTCCTTGATACCCTTTTTAAATTGTTTTGGTCAAATGTTTGATCTTTTGAATGATTATGGAAATAATTTCTGTTCTAATTTTGAAGAATTGTATTTCGATATTCTTTTTGGATTTCCAAAACTTGTACAGTAACCTTTTATCAAATTTCTTACAAGTAAGTACTTATTTATTTTCGTCAAGATCTTTAGATTTGTTTGTGAATGATATTTTTATATATGATTATTGTTTTTAAACAAATTGTTTTTAACTAATTATCCTGCTGAGCCTTCCGCTCACGTTTTCTTGTTTTTAAAAATTCCCCCTTCTAGGTTTAAAGAGGAAGGAAGGTCCTAGGATCAGAACCTAGCTCTTTGGGTAGAAATCGTATTTTCTATGTAACTATGGTATGATGCGCGTGCTGTACGACTTGTCCCGATGTCATTGTTGATGTCATTTTCATTTTTGTGAGTCCCACCATGTCATTTATTTCAAAGACGATGATTTTTAGTATTCTTGTATTATTATTATTATTGATGTTATTTGTATTTTATTTACTTACCTACCTTCGTGGTAAACATCCATGTGATGGTGGATGATGATAAGATATCAGCTCCACCTTCGTGGCATTCATGTGATGGCGACCGTCGAAGATATTATTAATTTTCAATGATTTTTATTTCAAAGGAGAAATCTACTTTATTTATTTCCCTTGTTTATTTCTTCTAACACACTTAAATTTTTATCCTCTTTACCTAAAACTACTAACCCCCTCTTAGGGCGTCATATTATTATTCATATTATATGTAAAGTTATATCACAAATGAGCATATGTGGCATTTATAAAAAGTAAATTTGAAAAGATGTATTTATAAAAATTCCCCAATAAATTCTTATTAGCCCAAATGTATAACATGCCCTTTAGTATTATAATGGAAAATGACTGGTTATCACCAATAGCAATCATCCCATTCACCCACTAATTTTAAAATTGGAATAAATTTGTGAATAGTTCTTGAATTTTTTTTTCTCTAGAATTGGTCCCTATAATGAATTTTGTCCAGTAAATAGTCCTTCAACTTAAAAAGCTTTTCATGAACGGTCCTTTGTTAAATCTTGGAATGAAGAAAGTAAATTTGTCTCATAAAGTCTTTTAAATATCTTCTATCTATGATAGACCCTATTTTAAATTTGTACTCTATTTAGTTCCTAAATTAAAAAAAATACAAAATTAGTTATATTGTTAAAAAATACATATAGAAAAATGTTAAATATGTGAAGTTGTACCATATGTGTACTCCCAAAACTAACAAAATATGCCAAAATTAATTCTTTCCCTACACATATTTGACCTTTCTAATCTATTTATTTAAATATGTAACTTCTAAAATTTTTTAAAATGAGCATATTTTGCCCCACGATACTAATAAATGCCCCCAATTTATTTTTATATATCATAATAATAAGTTTAAAGATTTATAAATATCTTTTGTATTATACCCATTATGACCAATTTATATTCCTACTAATCTATCATTTTTGTTTATTTGTTTTTATTTTCTTAGTAAACAAAATCAAAATCACAAACAAATTTAATTACAAAAACTTTTTTAAACAAAATAAAATGCTGAAACCCTATACATTTAATTTAGAAGACAATACTCGTATATATCTTACTCATTTATTTTGAAATCTTTTTAATACCCAACTAAAATAACAAAAATTCCTTAACAATGAGTAAAAGTAATTAAATTTCAAATCCAATTCACAATATACCAAAGTGAATCTGACAATTATTTAGTAATATTGGTTTATGTACGGCAATTAAAATAAACAATATTATTTTTTCTTGGAGTTCTTCATAAATTTTCTAGGTGTAAATACAATCATTTTTTTTTTTGTTTAGGGACTACGTATTTGGAATAGCTTCATAGATTTATTTATTTTTATATATTTAACAATGTAACTAATTGTGGAATATGTTTTTGAGACTAGTTATAGAGAGAAAAGATAGTTTAGGGATCGTTTATAAGATAAAATTAACTTTTTCCATTAAAAATTTAATAAAAAAAAAATTTATGAGGCACTTTTAAGTTTAGGAATTATTTATGAGACAAACTTGACTACAAAGAGTAATTTTAGAGGGAGAAAACAATTCAAGGACTATTCATGAACTTATCCCCTTAAAATTATTTAAAGATTGATGGATAATTGTGTGATATTTTAATTATTAGTTAAAAATATGTGGTATTAATTTATAGCCTCCACTAGTGATACATAGGTTTGAGACAATTGATTAGAACTAATGGTTCGAACCAATTGATTGAAAACACTGTAGTATGTGAGAGCTTTACAATATAACACACTTTTTTTAACACTGTAACACGTGATAGCTTTACATTACAATAACCAAAAGTTTTAGTTTCAATTCACATTGCCATAAACATTTAAGAATTTGTAGGACTTGCTCAATTTTGTTGTTTTTCAAAATACATATAAAAATTTTGGTAAAATTTAGATACCTAAAATGTATATTATTTGTGTGTGCTGTTGTTGTTGTTGAGGATTTTTTTTTAGTCATTTAAAAGGGGTATGAAAAAACTTTCCACAGCAAGTGAGTTTGTCTACAAATTATATGATAAGATGTTTCATATTTTAAAGACAAATAAGTAAGGACTTGTGGGTATGGCCTGTAGTTAAGCTGATTTTGTTCCACATATTTGGTGTTGGAAAACTAGTAGGCAGTGAAATTTTAAAATTTTTATATTCGAGTATTTTTCAAAACACAAGTTTGACACACTATATGCATAAATTAACCAAATCTTACTAATCTCTATGTGCCGAAAAGCTACTGCAATGAGTGAAGAGAAGTAACATTCCAAAAGGACCTCAACCAACTGCCTTCTTTGCTATTCTCTATTCTTGATCGAAGTGAGTGTAGGCTCGCGTCATTCAGCTTTTCCAACAGGTGACTTTCCTTCCAACCAGTAGAGAAATACCCAAAGTAATAATTCGTGATTTGTGAATAATAGCTCTTCGTGGAGTTGCAGAGTTTCACTAATAAAGCCTCATTCTAGATTTCTCAGCTGATCCAAATAATAATGAGACTCACTCCCCTTTTATAGCGGTTGGAACCAGGAGTTTGTCCTTATCAGATAAGGCCTCAAAAATTTGAATCAAAATTCAAATTAGAATCGATATCTAATAATCTGTGTCTAAACACATGATCCTACGTTCCATTATCTCACCATCAAAAAACTTACTATCCAAAGATAGTATACCATTTAGTTACACCTATGTATCTCTAGTTTTCCAATTATATAATCACACATATAAGAGGATATCACTACTCCTAAAGAAGAACTATAGATTCTATATCTATGAATAACAGGTCTACAGTATCAAGAGTCATGTCTCCAACGTACCAGCATACGTACCACTATTAAAATGTGGGTATCTCCCTTTGATACATCAACAGACACAAGTCAAGACAACAAGTCCACTATTTATCTCAAGATTAAGATATAATACAAATGATTGTCTAAAGTGAATCGATTTGTCGAGACATAATTATTAATCCAAATTAATTCACTTTATGTCCCAATCCAACACATCGTCACCTATGACAATGTGCCAATGTTTCTATTCATGGAGTCCACCTTTGAGGGTCAAGACAAACCATCTCCCAATAGAGATATAGACAACACAATAATCTTAACATGAATAAAGTATCCAACTTTATTTCCTCGATCGTGGATCTCATAATTTAGACTGTCACTTTAAGAATCGTGTCTTTTGCATAATCTGTCCATCAAATGCCCAATTCTTAAAGGTTTAGACCGATAGTCTAGATTTTTATTTACTTAACATACATTCAACAAATATGAATGTAAAGAGGTCAAGATTGGTATATAAATAATAAATAAATTCTTTATTGATGAAAATGTCTCCAAAAACATATTATATTTTTACTCCTTAAAGCATACACATCTAACATTTGGGTCTTTGGTTTCGACCTACTTCTTTGCGTCACAAACCCATGGTATAAGGTGCCTCATAAAACAGTGATTTTGAACCATCTGTCTCTATCTTTGTCTCTGTTTCTGCCACACTCTTTTACAGTATATGTTAGAAAATTAAAGAAAACATTTGAGTTTAATTAAATTCCCTAAGAAAAAAGAACAATTTGAGGGGTCAAAAAAAAACTATGAAGATATTTTAAATATCAAGAGCAGTGCTTGATCTTAGAATTAGCAATTTTGAAGGTTTTCCAACTGGGCCAAAAATGAACTTATTTGGGGTGTGTAGAAGGGGTTCAAACAGTAAATAGTTTAATAATAGGGCTATATAGAAACACCGTCAGACTAGACTAGTGAAAAAAAGATTCCAAACTGGATTGGACTGAATCAGACTTGACCTTTTTGTAACTGGTGTTCTAGACCGGACCATTTGTATGGCTATAAATAAAATAAAAATTAAATTTATGTACAATACTTTTATGCATATCGTTTCTTTTACTACTTCTAACTTTTAAAATCTAACTTCATGTTTTTTTTCTTTCTTTGCTTTTTTTTAATTTATATAATTGAGTGGAGTGCCTCTCATTTCAAGAGCATCATTAACATCGGAATCGAATTCAGATGTAATCACAGCTCCTTTGCTAGTGGATTGATCATTAGTATTAGCTTATTTCTAAGTTATATTTACTAGTTAGACTTCATGTTTTTGTAGAGTTTGGAGTTTGAAAAACTGTGTTATTATATTTATAGTTTGGAATTTAGATGAATATATTATTATATTTAGATTTTGGAATTTTGATGACTATGTTATTTATATTTTGCTTTGGATTGTCTTATGTTGTGTTTTATTTTTGTTGTTTATTATTTCTATTTTTCTTTCAAGATGTTGTTTTTAGTTTCTTGGATATTAGAGTTTTGAAGGTATAAAATTTGATATAAAAATAACAAAATCTCTTTTAAAAGTCCTGAACTGTGGTTCACATTGGACCAAACTATTATAAATGCAATAATAGAAAAAATCCAAAAATTAATAAGTATAATTAATTAAGGATTTTGCCAAAACTACGGCATTGAGTTCATAAGAAAATATAAGTTTAGAACTTATGCATTTAGGTTTTGGTAAGAATTACAAGAAATGTTCATGAGAGAGCATTAGATTAATTGCATCATATAGAAGTCAACAATTTAAGTTATGGGTTTTTTTACAAAAAAAAACCCCCAAAAAACTTAACATAGAAATTCAACTTAAATTTCTAAAATTTTATAATTAGAGTGAATTCAGTAGTGTTCAATACCATAAAGCATCTCAAGGATATTTTTAGGAAACTGTTTATGATCAGCAAACCTTTCATTTTAAAGTTAAAGATGAATGGAGTTATAGCAAGGAATCTTAGATTTAATAGATTAAAATTTTAAGTATGAGTATTGAGTTGAAGATATACATATCGACACTTTAACACAATTAAACGAAATTAGTAAGCTCTTATTTAATTTAAAGGGCTTATTATTAGTAGAATCAAGAAATTAACATTACAAGCACTAAAAACTTAGTTCATTTTAGTAAAGGGTGATAAAATCCAAGAATTAAATAATGTTGTTTATATATTTAAATCAAGAATTTTCATGGAAAACCATCTAGGAAAACCATGTCAGTAGTGTACTAGGAAAACCATCTAGCGCATAGCAGATTCTTAATTGCTAATTAATTTAGAATCGGTGCTATACGAGTAGTAATTTCTGTAAGAAATGCTATGTGAACTCAAAAAGTGATAATGTAAAAAACTATGTTATTATCGAGTCTAGATACTGAAAAGCAAAGTATGGATTTTTATTAAGCCTAGAATAAATTTCTAGACTCAACTCAGTTAAAATCAATACGCGATTTAACTTATATCGATATTAGTTCATATTGTGGTTGGCGTGTTATTATATTTGAGAAATAGGAGTTGACCTATCAGATATTAAAATTTCCTGTCAACTAAATTAGTCATTGCTGATATTATAAAGAATTACCTACTTAAGAAGAAACTTGCAAAAAGAACAAGGGACAAATGATAACCCTTGAATCAATGATGATACGAACCACGCCAAGAACTGAAGCGACCCTAACCAAAATTGGTCTCCAAGATCGAAACGCCTAATCGAATTTGAAACGGAACCGCAACCCGATGCCTAACAAGAAGCACAAACCTTGGTATGTGAGGACGCCACAATCAGTTATGGACGGACTGATTGATAAGTCTT
>CAMOHE010046993.1:14497-30795 GCA_946598075.1 Artocarpus hirsutus
TAGATAACTGTGTTGACATGCATCATCATGGGGACAAATGGGTTAACTACAAAGTAGAGCAGACTTTTGTAAGTATTTTTATTCCTTTTGTATTATCTTTTCTTATTCAAATTAGTCTGTGCATTCATAACATTTGTTTATTTTTATTTCTGTAGAATAAGATTGAGGGGGAGAGATCAACCTAGAGGACACAGTCTGCTACTAGTTCATCTTCATAAACTATTAACGAGGAGAGAATTTTGGAGCAAGTTTTGGGTACATACAGAGGACATAGGATTGGAGTAGGCCCTAAACTCCTGAAGAAGATTTACTATGACACTTCTTTATCCTCTAAATCCTAGTCAGATAGAACATCTTCGGTGAGACTTGATCCGCATGTGGAAGAATATCTAGCCCAGTTGCACCCTAATGTCCAATTGCTGCCCCTGACACGTCTTTAACCTTATGTACCTCCATGTCCTCAACCAGTTCTAGATGATGCTGATGACAACAATGACGATGCTAGTGATGTTGCAAATTTAAGGAATTAGATTTATTTTATTTTTAAAAAATCTACCATGTTTAATATTTTTAAATATTATATTTAGTTTTTTCTACTAATGAAACAATTTGTTATTATTATTTGTATTTTTTTATAATCTAAACATATTGTAACCAAATCTATTAATAAAAATGACCTATTAGATATTTAATAAAAATTATTAGAAATATATTTAATATAATATTATAATTATATTTAAAAATAAATAAATAAAGTTTTTGCGACGACAGTATTTGAGAAAGTATTTATGACGACTTATTTTGAAAATGTTGTCGCAAAATATTGGCTCCATGTCACCCAAAAGATGAAACTGACGAATTAGTTGTGCGACATTTTTGCCATGACCATTGTTACAAATACATTTGCAATGACACGATGTTGTCGCTTGTTGCAAACAAAATTTTTGCGACCAACTACTCGCTACTACAAAAATTTTTTGTAGTAGTAGTAGTGCGTCAATTAGAAAGAAGCAAAGTAGACCATCAGATCATGAGACACAACTAGTTTATCAGAACGTTAGGACTAAATCCTCATTTGTTTGCAATCTAGATGATCAAACAACCTTATAATATATCCCTTCTAGCTAGACCTTCAAACATTGCTATAGACATGGCAAGTGTCTTTTTTCAACGAACAATAGAGGTATTGGAAATGCTAATTAAGCATCACATACAAAATAGAAAGTGGATCTTACAGATAAGATCCACCTGGATCTTACAGAAAGTGGATCGTGTCGCCAATTTTTATTATTTTTTATTTTTTTATCAACTCACATTTGTGTACCGAAGGCCATAATCCATATATGTAACCACACAGACACACGCACGCTAATATATTCCAAAGCTTTTAGGCATTTTTGCACAAATATTGAAACTGAGAATTTACAAAAGGACTTTGACATGCTATAACATTTTATTATTATAGGAGAAGTACTTTTTATATAACAACTCAGTAGCTATTCTAACTGGCCATACGTATATAATGATGAGAAATAAATGTAAATTGTCAAGTATGTGTGCATATGCTGAGCATTTGCCATGAAAGATCAGAATGGAAGAGACTAGCAGTACTACTTATTACAAATAATTTATATACATTATACATATATACGTATATGCTACAACTTCCAATTTCTCTGGATATTTCTAGACTCAACTACTAGCTATAGCTTTCCTTTTTGTCTGTATCCCATGATCTAGTTTTCGGATCATGAATTATTAACACTCTTTGGGGTTCTGTGTGGTTTCCAGGTCTCTATGAGCAAAAAAGCAATGTGGTCACGTACGCATCAAACCTTCCATAGGGACGACATGAAACTTGTATATTCTTAACTCTTAAGCAACACAAAGTAGGGTTTTTTTATATTTCTTTTTGTTTTTGTTATTATTTTTTTTCCCTTCTTTTGGTACATAATTTTAAGGATGTATTCCACTTAGACTTTTTCCCCCATCCCATTGCAAAAAGCTGGTGATGGAACTTACACATCCCATTTGGACACGTGGCAGCCGACAGATAAGTGTCAGCTGGTGTCGGCATCTGCTTCACGTGAAGCTCCACAGGCACGTTATTTGCATATCTTCATGGCTCTCATAGATAGGGGACCTCAGCCATATCCACACACACACACACACAGAGATATATATATATATATATATATATATGTATATATATACCTATTTTAATTGTGTAGAATCATTCGAATCATCATTATGACTCAATCAACAAAAGTATGATATTTCTATGTATGATTGGGCAAGTGATTCCAACTCACTCTCTTTTTCTCTCTGTCTGTCGTTTTTTATTGAATGGTTGAATACTACACACACACACACACACACACACACACACATGTCGTATATATAACTGAAATTCTTTCTCATCTAAAGAGGGAAAAATAACCTTTTGGACGTCCTTATCCTAAATATAAACAAAGTCAACATTGAGACATGCATGGGTTTGTGAGAAAATATTATGAAAATTACAAGCATTAGACCACAGATTAACTATAATCCCTTCAGACAACTAGTCTCTTAAATCTCAATTTTAGGTCAAGGTTAATTGGTAACTTATAAAATAATCTCAATTTTCTCACAAGATTATCCTAAAATAGTATTAATCATAGAATACCTACTATAGCTATATATCTGTGGTCCTTTAAGGTTGAACTAATTCTTGTCAAATTCTTGGCTGCCTATTGTAATGACTCTATCACAACAATATTGATCATAAACAGTTGGTTTACCCTTTTCTCTATTTAGATTTTGATAATATTTTCTTTGCTGACTAAGTATATATTGTAACTTTGTTTGTTTGTTTGTTTGTTGTTATTAATGTTTTTAGTAGTCTAAGATCTTGAAAATCGACTCCTTTCATGCATGAACTCATTAATTTGTTGGATTTCACTTCTTTCTTATATTAATTTGTAGAAATTATAAATTTAGACCCAAACTATGTTTTCTTGATTGCTTGAAGTTAGAAAATTGCTTAAATATTTATGAACTTATGATAAACTCTTAACCATCTTTGTTTTTAAAGACACTCATCAAACAGTACCTCTTGTACGCTGTAGTTTTTTAATTTTGTCTGAACAGTATATACGAACTCTATTTGAAAGAAGAATTAAAAAAAGGATCTCCGTCAATGTTGTTACTGTTCAAATATTCTAGTGTCACATATATGATACACCAAAGCATGACATATGGACCAATAGGCAGTCGACACATGTATGCAACTTCCTCTCTTTATGCGATCAGCATGTGACTGAGCAAACTATCAAATCATGGCATTTTCTTGACAATTCAATTTTTGTTCACTGCGTATTGTCTCCTCTTGAAACACACTGCTCATTTCCACTACATATTCTCATATATCACTGACATGGCAATATTCGGGCTCATGAGAATTGCCTTTTTGTTTCTACATGTAAGTCATTCTTATTAATCACATGGGCAAGTCTTATAATAAACAATATTACTTCACATTGTTAGCTTTTTTTGTTTTCTTCTTCTTCTTTTTTTTAAGTTACTATAATTTTGCTGAATTAGGCTTAATCTGATTTGCTTGAATATTGGCATATTTCAACTTATAATATAAAATCCGAGTTTGAATTTTTAAGGAGGAATAAAAAAAGGTCATTAAAAACTTATGAAAATTGAGAGGCATGCATTAATAATTTTATACGATACAAACAGATCACAAACTTCCAAACCAAAATACTACAAATGATGCAAACTAAAAGAGAACACCCCAATATTCTACAATACAACCTTATTCTACATAATATATGTAGATACATACATATATAGATAGCTACAAACCAAGCACAGAATTGAAGTACAAAGCAAAACCAACAAGCAACAACAAGAAGAACAAAGATTCCTAGTACGCTAACGACGAAAAGGCGGAATCAATGAGAGATAATCGTCATGACATGGAGAGATTTATAATGCAAGAGATTCATGATCATCACGATATATCATGATGATGATGGTGATCATGAACTGCTCTTACATATCTCTAACGTGGAAGATATTGGGGTTTTTGACAACAATATCGTACATGTAAACTGAGTTGAACCTGGAGAAGTCTCTTGGGAGGGAGATCAAGTCAATGGAAGATCTCTTGTGGAATTGGAAGAGATCAGGGTCACCCCCATAGTACCTCTCCCACCCTAATCCCGTCAATATCTGCTCCAGAGAAGAATACGACGACACCACCTGTCCGCTCGGCAGGTGCACAAGGACCTTATTCCTCCGGGATGACCCCTGCCTCCCCTCCGATGCCGACTCTGCCTGCGGGTTCTCCACTAGTTGCATCACGCCATTAGGCTTGAATATCCAAACACCAGACATTTTGATGATGATATTGATGATAATATGATAAAGATGTGATCTCTTTATGTAGTGCCAGCTAGTACTATTTTGCTTTTTGTTAAATATTGTTTATGAAGTAGGGATTTAGATTTTTTGTGTTGGTGTTTGTGTCTTCTAATATGTGTGCTTAAAGGGAAGAAGAGAAGAGTTGTAAGAAGGTAGCTAGAAGAGAAGAGGAGTTGGTTTTGGTTGGTGTGTTGGAAATAGTTGAGGGGTTAGGGGGGTATTTATACATGTCAAGGGGGTATAAGGAAAAAGTAAAAAAAAAGTGGGAAATATTACTCCATCTCTTTTGGGGAGGGTGGTGTGGGAGTGAGAGTGTAAGAATTAAAAAGAGGGGCTTATAATTTATTAGTACTGATGATCAGGCATGTTTGGCTTTGGTATAGAATCTAAATATTGTGGGACCCATGGGTATTAATTTATGACGGCACATGGATGCTCATAGGGTGTGACTTAGGGCACAAGTTCCATCCGTGGGGGTGGGGGTGTGGGTGTATTTTTGGGTTTGGAGGAATCTACATGTTATTTGCTGCGCGCCTTTGATATACTTTTCTAATGGGGAATATTTTATTTATTTATTTATTATTATTATTATTATTATTATTATATGGGACAATGTTATTCATTAATTTAGAAAAAAGATTCAGAAGCAGAAGAAAGAAAAATAAATAAATAAAATGAATTAAGTAAAAGAGAAGTCAATGGGTTTAACTTAAAGAAAAGTTTGCACTATAGGGCATCCCCCACTCACAATCACGAGATTTTCACGTGAAGGGAGGATGTGAGGTGAGGTGTTTTTGGGAGATATTTCGTCTGAGGTTCTTTCTTTGATCAAGTGCTGGGTGATTTGGTAACTGCAAAAGAGGCAACTTAAATTTCTCCTTTTGTCGTGTACTTATCAACACTTGGGGATAAATATTGAGAAACCTTGGAGAGATCAGTTTGTATTTTGGCACGTGTTTCTCAAATCCTTGCCATTTCGTTTGTTATGTGGTTTTTCCTTGGAGGAAAAAAAGGAGGAAAAATAAAGGTATTTTCTTTTGTGGTTTTCTATCAAAATTTTAAATTTAATCAGCATAGGCCTCAAATATATATTATTCCTAATTAATTGTGCCAATAATTAATTTTTTTTTTTGAAGGGCCGACCAATGGTTAATTAATAGTGTGGACACGTGAACTTTTATGGACTTTTTTTTTCTTGTTCAAATTACTTGATTATGATCAATACGTAACTGCTGCAAAACTAATATTGGGCTTGTATATCTAAGGGTTAATTTATAGGAATTAATTACTTTGAAACTTAATCATCACTTTGATCCGGGGTACATATTATATCAGGAATTTATGTACTTTATCTATAACTTAATTAGTTTTGTTTGTTTGTTTTTTTTTAGGGAAAGTATGAAATTTCTTAAGAGCCAAATCGGCTAGCACAACACAAGCTATAAAAACTTAAGAACAAAGTCCACATCAACAATATTAAAAAAATTTCTAAAAACAGAATTAGTTAATAGGTGGGCAACAACATTCCCATTACGAGGAGCATAGTTGTAGAGCATACAGCCAATAGCAAATGACATCAAACTTTTGAACGAAAATTTTAACTCAAATTTTTAAATATAAGAAGAGTGAAGAATAAAAAGTGTTAGGTAGACAATATAGATAAAGCGTTATTGAAAGGGTCAATATTCTCCTACCTTAAAAAAACTTTTCTAAGCTTTACTATGTACTTCAATTATTAAGCTTAATCAAACTCCATGATGCACAATTTCTCATCTCCATATTTAATCAATGCACACATATACTTTGAAGATAAAGATCATTGAATTGAAAAATGATCGTATACTAATATGTCTATCTGAGATATTTATTCGTTTACATATAGTATTGGTTCAAATTAAATTAATTGATCGAGAGAAAGGAGTTTGGGTGTATTAAGGAAGGAATATTAAGACAATTAATGTTGATTGATATCTTAATTAATTTAAGAGAATTAATCAAAAGGCGGACAATTTGTAAATGCATCCGTACTATATCCTGGTTGGCCTATCACATATTTTAATTAGAATATCCGACTGACAAGGATGATTTTTGGGCATTGTTGTTAAAAAAAAAAAAAACCATATTACTTCTTTAACTCAAAAAAGAATAAAAAAAATTTACTTCTACATGTACGCGTTTGCATGGTTCAAAAAAAAGCTCTAAGCACCGTAATTCTTTTCTCTAGCAATTAAAACTACTTTCTATTTTGAAAAGAAAATCCACTAACATCAAGAGAAGAAAATATCTACTGATCTTATCCGCATAGGGAAGGATTACCGAGGATATTACTTTTATCAAATAAGAGTTTGGTGGATTTTCTTTTTTGTTTTATCTTTTAAAGAGAAATAGTATTAGTTGCTATTAATAGTAATATTTATCTTTGACACGAAATGGCTAACTTGGCTAAACGACTATATTAGATTTGTGTACTCACAATTCATAACATATAGTTAATACATAATAGCATGCACCCGTACACGCTGTCATACAGTAAAATAAAGTTAACCAACTCAATTTGTAGTTTAACATCACTTTTTTTTTTTCCGCTAAATGCTTGCATAATTTACATATAGTGCTGATAATATGGCCTTCAGGCATTATCAAAAAATAATATGTAATGACAATATTATTTCATTGATATGATCACACTTCTATTTGCTCCGATGTATTTTAACTTCAACTAAATATGTCAACACTTCATAGATTTTGGGTAAAAATGAGATTACGTAGCATCTTTCATCTATTATCATGTATTGACATGATAGTTAAAGCACTTAAATGTGGTCATTATGATTGGGACTAGACAGTCTATTATTGCTAATTAAACCCACAAATCATGATTCTATGATTAAGATTTCCTAGATTTCTCAAAACCACTCAAATGATCTAGTGTCACTCCCCTTTTCTGGACATATCTAGGGTCAAATCAAATTTAATGAGCCCTAATAAATTGCTTGTCAAAAGGACCACTTTCGTACCAAGTCTTCCACTCCAATATGGTCTGAAAGTTGTTTTTTTTTGCCAATTTATCGTGGACAATGGAAATTTATATCCCTTGCTTAACAATGCCATGTCATGCCCATATGGCATCACATGGGCTATATGGTCCTGCAATTTTATAATGAGAGTCTTTTAGCGGCAATGCATGAGTTGTCAAATCCATGATTAGAATGAAACTTTTAGGAAATTTTACAGCTATATCTACCTGCCATGTGGCAAAATGACTAGTCAAATGTGGACCAGCTTCGGATCCAAAGAAAACTGCATTTTGATCCCCTTTTTAAATTTTGTTTTCCATCTAAAATTTGCACTTATGTGATATATGGAAAATACTATAATATATATAACAGTTATTAGCTGGTAGTAATATGTATTTTGAACATCAAATTATATAAAAAATAAAACAACATATAATCACAATCACAATAATCAAGATTATAACTTTTTTGCTAGTAATCTAGATTGTAATTTTAATACATTAATGTAGGTACTTAAATTCTTTTTAGTGGAATTTATAATAAAACATTTTTTGAAACTCTTTCAAAGTAATTTAAATAAGAGGTTTTGAAATATTTGAAGTAAATTAATAATATATTTACTTGTAAATAATTTACTTATTTTCAATATTTATTTATCCTAGTAAATAAAAAGGGATAACTAAATTATGTCCAGGAAAGTATACCATTTACTTCAAATATTTTAAAATTCCTTCAAAAATGTTGAAGAAAAAATACTATTTGCTTTTTCCCCCCTCCTTTTTATCCACTATAGAATTAGGAAAAAAAAATGCAAAGATTATTCAATATTATAAATATCTCAGTACTTTTCAGCCGCAATGTATTACCTACTCGATTCACACTTGCAAATTGCATAAAAGATCGAAACTAATGTTTCTTCCAATAATCTTGTCATGCCAAAAGTCAAAACTAACTGCCGTCATGATATATATATCTTCTGATCATTCTTAATCAAGCAAAAATTCCAATTTTTTGTCTATAAATTCAGCCTGTTCACACAGAACATATTGTCAACAAGTTATACACACTAAATGGTGGTTTCCCAATTGATTTGTTTATGGGAAATGGTCAATTGATTGCTCTCTCTCTCTCTCTCTCTCTCTCACACACACACACACACATATATTTATTTAATGCATATTTGAACCAGTTTTTAAAGGTTACATATTCATCGGACATCACCAATCAATACAAAAAGTACATACCATAATTATATTGATGATGTGGTGTTTTATGTGACTTATATAGTAGCTTAAGCAACCAATTAACCTTAAGCATTAGTTAAAAAATTCTTTCTTCTTAAGTTTCTAATAATTAACATATGAACAACAACGATGTCAAGAGCGAAAAGGACCTGCCAATTAAAGTTGACACCTTCTAAACTTTCAATCCTTTGCTAATTAAATTCTATTTTTTTTAATAAATGGTGAGAAAAGACAATTGATTGAATTATAGAATGAGCTATTTATGTTTTCAAGCTACATTAGTTAAAAAATTCTTTTTTCTTCTTAATTTTCTAATTATTAAAATATGAACAACAACAATGTCAAGAGGGAGAAGGACATTCTAACTAAAGTTGACACCTTCTAAACTTTCAATCCTTTGCTGAATTCCATTTTTTTCTAATAAATGGTGAGAAAAGACAATTGATTAAATTATATCGAATTGAATGAGCTAGGTTATGTATTTAAACTACAGTAGTCAACTTTACATTCTGTTCTCACGTCTGATTGTTCCTAAGATATACTAGATCTAATTTGATCCCAATCTTTCTATATGCTGCTTGATTTTGATGTAATGTGACATTCGAAAACAGACAATCGTATCGTGATATTAATAAGTATTCTTTAGTAACATGCTACCACGTAAAGATCCCTCGATCGACCTTATAAAGTCATGATGTAATCGATATCCGAGAAGATCAAAGAAAAAGGAGGGGAAAACAAAAGGAAAAAACATTAATATTAATACAGATATAAATCCATGAAAGTGAATAATAATGTTGGTGGTCCTATAAAACTTTTTATTTGTTGCACGGTTGAAGAGTCTATTAATTATTCCAGTGTCCCCTCAAGGAGTGAGAAGTGTGTATGAGAGCATGGGAAAGGGCAGTCGGTAGAGAAGGCCTTGTGGATATCATGTATGCCTTTTCCCATCCAAGCCTCGAGTCCCAGTCTCTTCCCTGCCTCTTTGTGTTCCTCTTTATGCCTTCCCTTGGGGTCCACGTTGAGTTTCCCCTCTTATATGGACCCCACAATTTTGGGCCTTCCCTGATTGGGTAATTACTTCTTAAAATGTCCACTTATGACTTCCACGTGTCACGGCCTCATGAGGTTCGCCGTCTTTCTACATTCAATGTATAGGGACCAATTACATAGGCGACAATATACCAACACTGTTCTGATCTTATTCCATATGGCCCCAATTGCCAGATCATCGATCTTGTTATTCTTCTTCTTATTATCATGTAAAAAAAAGGGTTTATCCATTACCATTTTCTTCTTCTTCGTACAGCATATTCATGTTTGTTTCTTTGAAGGGATAATTTCGCGTTTATTAATTGTTAGATCATACCACACAATCAAATAATACTATGCCAAAAAGAGAACTGATTGTTAAAAGTATGACACATACAAGTACCAAAAGAATTCATATTATTGGAAGTAAATCTCAATATAATCTTGCAATATAACTTATAATAGACGGAACGACATGAACCAAATTTATTTATTTCACATCCTCGCGCACATGGGCTTCCTACTTTCTAGCACATTATGTAGGAGCATCACTAAGACAATATTGTGAAATTACTACACTAATAATGACAGATTTTGACATTTGGGTTGGAAACTATTCTCTCATATAATGATGCTATTTTAGTCCTAAGTTTAGCGCACACACACACACACATATATATATATATATATGTAATATTCAAAGTCAAATTTAACATCAAGTATATACATTACATTTGACGCTAAAAAAGCATTGCAATATAAATGTTTTCTCTAAAAATGTTCAAAATTTGGCATTGGAGTTAGCATATTGTTTTGAAAAATTTAACACTGATTATCTAGCATATGTCACATTTTAGTATATTGCCATTGGTAATATGTTGACCTTTTCATTTAATAATTATCCCAAGCTCATTTTTAAATTATATAAAAATAAAATGGTACTTTTACAAGGCCCAAACTTAAAATTTATATGGCTAAAAATAGATTTAGTATTTTAAAATAGCAATACATTATAGCATAAAATAAAACAAGATACTAAATATTGTTGAGTTCATTTTTTTTTCCCGCGTCGAGTATAGAATGTTCATGCGGGGATCTAGGTCGAAGGAGAGAATGATATTAAATATAAGTTTGGCTTTATACACGCAACGGTGTCGAGGCAGCTAACATATATAGTGATCTATTTTGATTAGATTTGAAGCGTTACGGAAGACATAATTTATATATATATATATATATATATATAAATATATATAATACACATAGTAGATGAATAGAGGCGATAACTAGAATTGGGAGATTCTAACACATTTCAAGTTAACACCCATCACAATCTACATCCCACACCAAACCAGTCACCAAATCAAAATAAATTGATAAATAAAAATGAAGAAAATAAGCAAGGGAATGTAATGAAAAATATCTGACCTAAAATCTAAAAGTGTGCTTGACAAAATTAGTTTTGATCAAGACTTTTAGTTGTTATAGGATAAAGCTCTTACATGGTACAATGATTAGAAATATGAATTACATTATAAAGCTCTTACATGTTAAGTTTTAGTTCTAACTACACTTCTTAAACCCTATTAGAACAGAAATAAAATATCTTCAAGCAGTACTACAACTAAAGTTCAAAGCATCTACTTTTTGAAAAGAAAAGAGGAAGTCTTGTTATAATCTTTTGCTAGTAAAACATAATGGGAAAAATCAAGTACAAGGAAAACGAGTGTATGATCCACTCCAATCTTCAATACATCAGAATCCTTTGAAACAATACGTCGGAGCAGAAGCCACCAAACATATTACCCACCTATATACACTGCAAAGTTAAAATTATAGCAACCAGGGGGATTGAATCAAATGATATCCAAAAATTAAAAGGTCAAAGAACAAACTCAAGTTGTATAAATTTAATTATAAATATGACGTTGAGTCTTCTATAATCCTTTTAATCTAGCGATTAATCTACCTCAATCTCTTAGCTAATTGTTTTGTAATCCAAGTCTAGAATGATTCTAGCTGTTATGTGCGCTACAACTGTTCATTATCCAATCCAGATCTGAAAAAGATATACAGAAACATGAAAGAAAATCTGAAGAGAGAGAGAGAGAGAGAGATTTAGAATCTTGTACGTTGGGTTACAAGGATTTGTATGAGGAAAGGTGCTCATGTATATTGTATACAGTTGGCATGCATGGTTTCCTGATTCTTCTTATTCCTCTCTCTCTCTCTCTCTCTCTCTCTCTCTCTCTCTCTCTCGTAATTTTGCAGATATTTTTTCATTAATTAGAGAATAATTTTGTCATTTCTTGGAAGTGTTTGGATCTTGGAGGACAAATCCACATCAGCAGAATTTTCCATTTCCTAGTCATTCTTTTCTTTGATGGATTGCAAAACTTTATAACATTATTTATTTTCTGGGCCTGCCAAACGGATTTGGTGGGAACCAAAACCCCAAATTCCATGATATACACCACAGACTTTTTGTTTTTGTTTTTGTTTTGAAATATTTTATTTTCTATAATTTCCTGTTGTGATATACAGCACAAAACTTTATCTGTTAGCTTTTATCTCATAGTTTTATATATATCCCAGTGGGAATCAAGAGAAAGTTAGACTCCACTAGAATATTATATATGTGTCATACTCGTCAACACCTAACCTAAGATAAAAAAGAATCATACCCCCAAAAATTTCGTCTATACCGATTAAAGGAAGTCTTTTGCCCGAAACCAATTATAATGGGGTTCACATTGTAAACATATATATTTTCCAAGATATCCAAATATTATATATCACCATATATATACAAAGAGAGAGAGAGAGAGAGAGTGAGAGAGAGAGTATGATGCTTAAAGTTTATTTTGCATATTTAATTTCCATTAACTTCATGTCAACCTTTGGTTTATTAATGTTATATGTGAAGATAAGAATGTGCAACTTTGGTTTTAGTCGTAATATATGCTAAATGGAAGGCAATGGATAAACCATTCTGTCAATCCCAACTATACCAGATCCTTTTTCTTAAGAAAAAAAGACCTACATCACAACAATATTGAGACTCTTATAACTATAAAAAAAAGACCAAAAAAAAAAAATATTGGCACTCAAATAACAATCCCATCCTATGCCATGACTTCCAATTTTTTTTGTTTTTTTGTTTTTTTTTGTTTTTCCAATTATTAGTGATCAAGACAAAGAAGAAAATCTACAAGGATAGTAGCAATACAAATTTACAACTAGGATTATAAAGAAAAAAAACTGGGATCAAAATAAGGCATAAAAATTATCCAGTAACTCTACATGATAGTTTGGTTCTAGTCACATTTATATTAACGTATTATTAATGGATAAAATAGATTCTCTTTTCTGGAAACATTTAATAATTTTTATGAAGAGCGTAAAAAAACCACAAAAAAAAAAAAAAAAATTGAAAGCGTTTCTATTACGTACTTTCTCCTTTTCATGATCTCTAGAACATACTTTAATATATACTTTTAAAGTACATGATAATTTTACTAATTTGATTTGTGCCCTGAGATGGTACCTGCCCATATGACACAATGTTTAATATTTTAATTTTAACCTATAGGGCTTCTTGCCTAAACAACGATATTATAATATGATGATCTTTTTCTGTTCTGTATGGCCTGCGTTTTAGCTAAGATCAACTAGAACTAGTACTTTTTTTTTTTGGTATACAGCACTATATTGTTTTTCAATGAATGCTTTCTTACCCAAAAAAAAAAACTAATATTGTTTTCTAGAGAGAGATTCTTTCGTTATTTTTGGGGCCTTTTGGCTATATAGAGACTATTGATTCGTCCTTTCTTTGCGGGATATGTACCCCATATTAACAAATATACACACACTTAAAACTACATCGATCTATATATAACGTAAAGTGACCTCCTCAAGCAAAATATAAAATATGCGGATATTAAATTAAGCCATTTATGGCGCAAGGTATATATGCTTAATATGTAGTTTATGTATCACAACTATAAAGAGCAAAAAGGGGAATAGTAAAAAGTGTTAGGCATAAGTCGAATTGGTATAATATATACTTGGGGATAATCTAGGCTAATTAGAGGAATATTGCAAAAGTTTAAATCATGAAAAGAAAGGCTACAACATTGAACATGGCTATGTTTAATAAGCTGAGCTAGTTCGTTTAGTTAATAACAGTATTTTTGATGATGCTATTATGCCCAATATTAAAAAGAACAAATAGAAGGCAATTAGAATAAAATGAGTATAGGTATATGAAGAAGAAATTAAGAAGAATAATAAGCATAGAAGCATCAATTCTTTTTGTATTAACTTATCAATTCTTTTTGTATTAACTTTAACAAAGTACTAATTATAACTCAAAATTAGTCTCTTTCAAATAATTTAACAAAAGAAAACTTAAAGACATAAAAAAAAGAGAGAGATCAGGGGAGGAGAGAGAGAGACCGCGTAAGACAAGCATCAAACAAAGAATAGTGGCCTAAGAATGTACCTTTAATTAATTATTAGCTTCTTAATTATTGCTATTCAAGAAGGATCTTTGGTTTTGATTTTTGTGAACCATACGATAAAAGATGCACTTGTCTCATGTTTATTGGAAAGATCATCATTGCATGAGTCCTTAAGAAGATATATCGAAAGAGCTCAAGTAAAAAATAGAATTAGAAGAAATTATTAAAGAAAAAAAAAACAAAATTTGATTTCTTTTGGCATATTGTAATTTGTAGTTTATTTAAGGGTGGGTCTATTGCCATTAATCAATACACTTTGAGCACGCCATTAATCACCTATAAGAAACCATATTTTGTTAGAAATCAAGATAGGTGATGTTTCGGAAAAAAATTAGTATTTTTTTTTCATTATAATCCATCGTTGTTTCTTCTATCTCTAATCAATGCTAATTAGAAATGTGTATTAACTATATATTTGTATCAAAAAAGTTCAATGAATTTTCTTTTATTAGTATAAGGTGTGTAAAAAATATTTTTTAAACCGCTCAAAAAAAAAATTTTTTAAAAACATATTTTGTCCTTAAAAGTAATTTTATTTTTAGGTAACTTAGTAATGACAAAATTTATTACAAATGGGTGTGAGAATAGTAAATTGAGACATGTCAATAGATGGAGCCTTTATTTAATTAGATCCAACGGTCAATTTTTTTGAAAACCATCCAATGCTCAATTTTAACTCTTGAAAAGACAAAAATACTCTTGCAAACGAAAATATATAAAACAAAAAAGTGAAAAAATTCAAAAACTTACAAAATATTTATATACATTGCCTATATATGTATGACGATTTTATTAGGGTGTGGAAAATGAAAGATCAGAAAAAAGATGAATGATAGGAAAAAAAAAAAAAAAAACCTTATGACCCATTTGATTCATAGGTTTAAACAAAAATTAAAATTTGTTTGAATTGTTCAGAGAGAAAATATTATGACAAAAAAGATTTGAACCAAATTTTTTTTTTGTACAAATCCATGAAAAGAACAAGAGGTAGATCGATTAAAACTACTATTACCCTTTTCCCATTTCATTGGTGCTATATATGCAACTACATCACCTTGAGGCTCTCTCAAGATCATTGATATATCATATTTCTAACTCTAAGTTTTGTCATTGTTTATTGAGAAAGAATTAGAAAGAAATTCTATTTTATAAAGTAGAGGATTGATGGAGGAATAATAACAATATATAAACTTTTCATGTATTTGCTAGGATATATGTCCTTAAAGCATATGCATTGGATTGGTTTAAGTTTTTGGTTGGGTATTGGAATGTAGTTTAATATGGAATATGGTTGTATTTGGATTGGTTTATGGTAAAAATGTTGAATTGGATGTTGTTTTGATTGTTATAATTGAAGTGAATTTTTTTTTTTTTTTGATGTTGTGATTATTGTTGTCATGATAAAAATGTAGAATTGTAATGTTGGTAAAATTTTTATTATTTGTATAAGTTAGTTAAAATTCTAACATTGTCTTGCTTAGAATTGTACTATTTATTATTGTAATGTTATTAATTGATTAAATTTTTTTGTTTATAAGCTAGTTGTTATTTTTAGTTAGTTTATAAGTTGTTCAAATTTTATATTAAGTTAGTTTTTATAATCTTTAAATTATTAAAAAATAATTTAATTCCTAAAAAATTATTTTTTTAGAATATGTTATATGATTTAAGAAGTAATTTAAAATTTAAAATTAATTAATTAAAGTATTTTAATTAAAATGTAATTGATATGAAAAATAAAATAATTAACAAGTTAACAAGTTAACGGGTTAACAACTCTAAAATAAAATAATATAATCTATTATTTTAATTAACAAGTAATTAGTATGAAAAAATTAATTTAAATTTAATTATATGAAAAATTGGAGATAAGATTATCATAAAATTTGATAAGATTTCATAAATTTAATAAAAAAATTGAGTCATGCTACTAATAGTAGTTTAATATGTGACTGACTGGATAGTCACAAGAACAACGTACACAGGTACACGTTTGTATTTTTATTTTTCATGTGCATGCAGGAATTTTAATTTGTTAACAGGCATGATATTTGGTCCAGTAG